>JABUQX010008825.1:0-2500 GCA_015478945.1 Trachelipus rathkii
CTATTACTAATCATACCTAGATGGATCATGTACCTCACTCATAACCATAACCTTTACCTACTTTATCTATTCGTATTATGTACTATCTAAAATATCCCTTACCTTTCTTATAAGCTATAACTACCCTTGACAAATAACTTATTATTATTATACAATTCCTCTATCATAAACTATTTCAGTATTCTAGCCACAACAAAACTCAATAAATCATATACTGCTAATATAATCACGTCAATAAAGGGGTAGATAAAAGGGGTTCGTCCGGTGGAGGATAATAAGGGTTCCAGCTAAGTTTATTTAAAAATGTATTTGAATAATAAGATATCAAATATGATAATTATTTATAAATATACTATATTATATTAAATTAATTACCTAGTTATTTTTCTAAAATAATATATATTATATAATTTATTTGAATTAATTATTTTATATAAAATTAACTTTCATATGATGCATTTTTTATGATAATCATCAAAAAAAATAACAAATTTAATTTTCTATACGTATATTTTTAGGGAATTCCATTTTTATTATTTTAATACTCTAAAGAATATTTTTTAATTTATGTTCGGTAAACATTTATGATTTACTACATTAGATCTGGCTATAATATAATTGAAAAAATATATATAAAACTAATAGCAATGTATTTTTATTTAATATAGTATTTTACACATTCTATAGAATTGGAGAAAATAACACAGTTGTGAAATAAATTAAAGTTATTTGTTAAGCGAGGGTAAAAGGGTTCAACTATATGAATGTTATGTAGGTAATAGGGTTCACTGATACTTAATTTAAGAAATGTACTTAATTTTTTGTAATTTATTAAATCTCACAGAGCTATTTATCTCACAAATTTATTTATTTGAGTAATATGTATATTATTTAAACCTTATAACTATATTAAATAATATATTTATAAACTATAATTTTATTTTATTTCAAAAAACATAACTTTATTTATATAAATTTATAAATTAATAATTTATAACTGTAAATATTATGGTTGGAGTCCTGTACATTTATTTATTTCTAGACAATAATACCCTAAGACCCTCTCCAATAATTATAATTTATTTCTACTTTATTTAGAATTATATTTCAGTATTTTCTTTAATCCAAATTTATTTCTACTAATATTCAAAGTTTTGTAAATTCGAATAAATACATATATACCTCAAAGGTTTCGATATGTTTACGTATAGAAAAAAAAATTTCGCCTAAATTTAATATATATATAAAAAAGAAAAAAGTTTTAAGAAAAATTGACTAATAATTTTCAGTTATAAGAAGAAGAGAAATAGGAGACATAGAAGACCATTAGCAGTACAGTTGGTTACTTCAAGTGAATAAAATGTTCTCTAAAAATAATCGTTTGAATTTTCATTGGGTTTTATACGATTTTCTCAATTGTAGTGCATCGTTATATAAATTGGTATATATTGAGGGTGAATTCGCCTTCTGTAATAGCCACCGGAGAGGCTTTTCACAGGTGGAAAAATTTTTGTTCGGACATAGCTCTTGTTTCAAATGATAACTATATATTTATTTGTAGCAAAAAATTATGACTGAGTATGGAAATTGTGCTAAAAAATATGTCTTCACCGCTAAAAATATGGGTTCCTTTTCTATTTATAGTCGATTATGAGTGCAATTACTATAATGTATGTGCGAGTATCGTGAATTTTTATCATATAGTTGCAATCTCGCTCAACTATTTAAAAGTGATTGTACATACTTTGCTCAATCTCAATTGTTAATTAGTTTGAATTATCTCCTATTTATCATTTACTCAATCATATAACTTAATATATATTATTTGCATATTATTTTTTGTAAAGTTTCAAAATATATATATTACTCATATTGTTAATTTATGTCACAATTAGTTTATTTTTATTATATTTTCTCATTATTATTATGTAATATATGATATTATTGATGTTATATGTAATTATTAGCATTTAATTATTATTATGTATTTATATTAATTATATTTCCTATATTTTTTTATTATTTATTTTGTATTAATCAAAATATAAAAAATTGATATTATATTTTTTATATGGAATATCATTAGGCTTTATTATAGTTTATCTTATAAAAATACCTATAAATAATGGTAAAACCTATATCATACACAAATATTTCAGAAGTGAATACGGTAATTATAGTAAATACATAATAATATTCAATAAATATAGATAATATATAAATTAATATAATAATTAATATAATATAAATTAATTAATTAATAATAATAATAATAATAATAATTATAAATGATAATAATAGATTAATATATAATAACAATATATAAATAATTAATAATAATAATAATTAAATAATAATCAATATATATTAATAATAATATAATAATAATAATAATATAATTAATAAATAATTAATAATTATAATAATATTAATTAAATAAATAATATATAATTATATTAATAATAATAATAATAATAAAATTAATAATTAAAAATTGATA
>JABUQX010008825.1:7500-20000 GCA_015478945.1 Trachelipus rathkii
AACATTAAAATTAATTCTAAAATAGCATATTAAAGCAAAAGACGGGAAGAAGCTTATATTAAGATCGTACTATAAGCCATTGAAACTGAGCTCGTGCTTCTCTACTCATGAAATGCTTTCGGATGGTGAGAGTAGTAATGTTGTGTACCGATTTCAATGATGTGAATGAAAGTGGATGTAACGCCGCTTATATCGGATACACAACGAATACCCTCAACATGAGAATGTCGCAACATAAGTATAAGCCAAGTAAAATATTTCAACATTTTAAAGAAGAGCACCACAAAAATACCGATAACAGCATAAAAGAAATCTTCTCCATCATAACAAGAAAAAATTATTTTTATGAATTGCGCCTCGGGGAATCGTTGCTCTTAAGGAAACATTAAACCAATGAATTAAACATAAATATAACGAATGTCCAATTTTTTTAAACATCTTTAAATGAAAAGGCAATGTAAGTTCTTCTCTAAACTTTTAAATTTATTAACATTTTTTGTTTATTTTTGGTATTAGTTTACACGACATTTATTTTTATCAAAATTGTTAAAATCTTAAACATAAAATTTATTCCCTTTAAAGCTTGGTACTATTCTTAAATCAATTGTCTTATTTTATTCAAGAATAATTTAAAGAAATTTCTTCTGTTAAAAGAAATACTTTTAGGAGGCTTGAAAAAGCATCAAAATCATACATTAAAATAAATGCTGATCTTGAGTTTTTTAAATAATAATAATAATAATAATAATAATAATAATAATAATAATAATAATAATAATAATAATAATAATAATAATAATAATATAATAATAATAATAATAATGTTAAATAATAATAATAATAATAATAATAATAATAATAATAATAATAATAATAATAATAATAATAATAATAATAATAATAATAATAATAATAATAATAATAATAATAATAATAATAATAATAATAATAATAAAATAATAATAAGTAATAATAATTTTTAATTAAAAATATAAATCACAAAGGATATGTGAATGTATGCAATATATGCAAAATAGTTTAACTAAAAAGTTTAAAAAAGAAATTAATTATTTACCATCATTATTGCATAAATATATAAAAATTAGCTTTTCTTTTGAAATCTTTAGTTACCAAACTGGGGGAAAAGATGGAAGAACCCGATCAAACTGCTTCATAGATTGTTGAAGTGGAAATGTGGAGTTCCTCAAGGTAAAATTCTCAGGTTTTATTTCTTATAATGATAAATGATCCTTGTATGAAGCTCCACAGAAAAAAAAATTCTCTATTTTTGCTCAATATTGCAGTAAATTGTTCACTTTGATTTTCTGATTCAGCTTTTAATGTGGCTTGTTGAATCATTTCAAGAACTATAAATTAAATTAAAATTAAATGGTCAGAGACCTCAGGATTTTATATCTTTATCATTTTATAGTTTTATTAAATAAAACTCACATCTGTTCGTCATTTACAAAATAACTATTTGCATTATACAGACTTCTTAAACAATTCAAGTATATACTGTCAGAGATCTCGGGATTTTATATTCATATAATGTAATGGTCAGAGATCTTGTGATTTCATATATAATGTAATGGTCAGAGATCTCGGGATTTTATATAATGTAATGGTCGGAGTTCTTGGGATTTTATATAACGTAATGGTGAAAGACTCGGGATTTTATATAATGTAATAGTCAAGGACCTCGGAATTTTATATACATATAATGTAATGGTCTGAGATCTTGTGATTTTATATATAATGTAATGGTCAGAGTTCTTGAGATTTTATATAATGTAATGGTGAGAGACTCGGGTTTTATATAATGTAATAGTCACAGACTTCGGGATTTTATATACATATAATGGTAATGATCAGAATCTCGGGATTTTATATAATACACACAAAAGAAAAACTCCTCAAATAGACCAATTTAGGGTCCTCAAAACCGGTGTCAAAATTGAGCATGCAAAGTCTCGTCAAAATGACAAGCTTTCAAATGTCAAAAAGAGGAAAAATAATTCTCAACTGAGCACTTTTTCTGTGAGTAGTTAATTGTCAATCTGATGAAAACAAATTACTCTATTTGAATAGTTTTGTATGCTCAATTTTGACACGGCTCTGAGGACCCTTAAACTGTTCACCTTAAATATATATATTTCTTTAAAAAGAACGCAAATTATTTATTTATATATATATATAACGTATATAGATTATATATATATTATATCTATTAAAATAATAGAAAGTGTCTGATCTTATATACTTATAAAAAATCAAAATATATAATCTAATATATATATATATATATATATATATATATATATAGTATAATAATACTATATATATATATATATTAATATATAATATATATATATATATAATATATATACAGGACCAGGTTCGCTCTTCTAGTGCTGAGCTAATGTGAGTCGATGACTGAGCTACATCGTCGCGGCGCTTGATGTTTATATGCGTCGCGATGATAGCTGATATCTGTTGCGCCGTGATTTAACGCACGGCGTGTATCTAGCTGTGTGAGGTCAGAAGGAGGTGCGGAGTATATGATCGGTATAGACAATATATACACTGGTGGAAGAATCACGCTGTATCTCTATATAGTACTATATTATATATATATATATTATAAGATTCAAGGATTTATGTGCGACGGTATTTGAAGAGTCGCCATGACTCATGAACGACACTCGTGATTAACGTCAGTGGAATTAATTAAAATAAGCAGTTAATGTCATGTATACACTGTATAGGATGACTAAGGCTGTTATGATGTATGTAGCTGAACGAGTAAGTGAATGGTTCTTAGTGACTGTAGCATTTTACCGAAACAGAAGTGATTAGCGCTGGCACACGATGAATTGTGCTAATTGTAGCTGGATTGACTGCGATGATACTGCATGCACTGATGAAAGTTGTTCCACACGTTAAAGTATAAACATGCACAAGACGACGCTAAGCTACTGTAATATAATATAATATAATATAATATAATAAATATAGTATATCACTATAATATATAACTATAATATAATATTAATATAATCTATGACGTTTCACTAAATGCTTACTATGATTATATGATTACAGTTTAAAGTGTCCAATGGTCAAGTGTCGACTAACAATATATATATATATATAATTATATATATATATCATATAATATATATATATATATATATATTAGTATATATAAGTATATATATATATAATTATATTATAATATATATATAATATCGGTAATATATATAATATGATGCTTTCGGGAGGCTGGTATATATATATATATATATTATATATATATATATAATATTATATTATATATTATTTATATATAATATATATATATATGTCAGAGCAATTTTTTCGCCGAGTTTTTTTAAGTAGTATAGTAGATCATAGGGCCTTAAATATTAATACAATACAAACTGCAAAAATATATTCAAAGCATTTACGGTCTCATAGATGTTTGTGAACGTGGAGCTTTCGAATCCTTATTTATCTGGATCCTATCGGACGTGTATTTGAAGACTAAATAAAATTTAATGAATTTGTAAAATTATGTAATATTGTTAAATGAGAAGTAGTTTAGCTTTAAGTAAATTTTGGACTTTATATTTTGAAAAAAAGGTGTGGTGGAAAGAATATTGTTAAGTGTGGAATCAAATGTATATTCTCCTTTTTGTATGTTAAAATTAAGAAGATTTTTTTTATGCATAGGGATTCTATGAGTTTGCGTTTGGTGGGGTCGAGTACCTGTAGGATGGGGCGCATATCTTTGATGTTGATGTTATGATTGAGATTGGATATTTGTGTGGTAAGAGCGGAGTTAGCATATGAGAATCAGTGAGGATGTCTATCATGTTATGGTTGATAGAGTTCTTTCTTTGACACGGTGTTTTATGGATTGATGAGGTGCAGTCTTGATTGTTCTCGAGTAAAGAACCGTTATCGTAAGAGCGTGAGATGATGGGCGGGACTGCAGGAAGTAGGGGTTCATGGGAGTATGTATGTGTAGTATACAGTGTGGACGATTCTTTTTAGAGACGAGATGTTAGCGAGCCAGCATATTACAGTTAGTACAAGCGCAGTACTATGACTACTCGATCAGTCATCACGTACTTAGAGACTGAGCTGGGACATGACGCGCTTAGAGGGAGGTCAGAGCCTGAGAGTGAGCGAGGAGCTCTGGGATGCGAGCAGACTCTGTCTATGCCATTGTATGTCTCTTGTATCCTCGAAGATTCATGCAATCGAGCGACCAGACAGAGTCGATGTAGAGGACACTAATACGCATTGGGATCATAGACTACTGAGTAGCGCTGGCAGAGCTACAGCATGGCACGGCAGTATAACAGAGACCGTCTATTCTGCGAGGCATCCGTCCTATACCGTTCTTTTCTAAAAAAAATCTTCATCCACACCACTCATATACAAACATCTCACAATGCTACAAAATCCCATGCGAGTCAATGCACCTCACATTACATAGGCGAAACAAATGACTTCAAAAATAAGATTCTATCAACATAAAAATGATCTTTCTTATGACTCTCAAAACTCCCGCTCTTACCACACATAGATCCAATCTCAATCATAACATCAACATCAAAGATATGTGCACAATCCTACAGGTACTCGATCCCACCAAATGCAAACTCATAGAATCACTATGCATAAAAAAATTTCCTAATTTTAACATGCAAAAAGGAGAATATACATTTGACCCCACACTTAACAACATTCTTTCCACCACACATTTTTTAAAAAATATAAAATCAAATTTACTTAAATCTAAACTACTTCTCATTTTAACAATATTACATAAATTTACAAAATTTCTTTAAATTTTATTTAGTCTTCAAATAGCAACGTCCGAAAGAGGATCCAGACAAAATAAGGATCGAAAGCTAACGTTTACTAACATCATATGAAGACTATGTAAATACTTTTAAATTTGTTCTTGCAGTTTTATTGATATTAATATTTAAGGCCTTCTACTATACCATATATATATATATATATATATATATATATATACTATATATTTAGTAGATATATTATATATACTATATATATATATATATATTATATATATATAGTATATATATATTATATATATATTATATATATATGGCTGAACAAAAAGTCTAGCTATTGAACTTGTTGATTTTTAAGTGTAGATATTAACTATGGAAGGTAACTTTTAATTTAATAGTAATTCATAAAAATGGTTGAATTAAAGGGTATATGGTAGGGTTATAAAAAAAGAAGAAAAAAAATAGCTAAGGCTATTTGTAGATCTTCTTACTCTGCGAAGAATTTTACCGACTAAAACCAATCTGATTATAAAATTGTTTCTGAGTGCAATGTAGAATCTTTCTATGATAAGGGTGTTGTTGGTTTTTAAGTCTATTATTAGCGTATTTACAATTGAAAGCTATTTTTAAGACATAAATTAAAATAGCTTTTATAAAAGTTTTCATCTGCAAGTTGTTGTGCAGTAACTAATTTTAAATTGTTTAAGTTAAGAAGTTGTTATTAGTTGTTAATTTTAAATTGTTAAGAATCTGAAGGAAAACAGTTTCCCGACGCCATATTGAAACAGCATGACAACAAGTAAAGGTAATTTTTTTTCTATTTATTGCCAATTTTCACGGTACTCGTTACCCAAAAAAAATAATACAGGGTATCTCTATGGAAAAAACAAAAATATATTTTCTAGTTTAAGCATTTTGTTAATTTTTGGTTATATATATATAATATATTATATATATATATATATATATATATATATTATATATATATATATATATAATATATATATATATATATATATATTATATATAATATAATATATATATTATTTTGTAAAGGTTATTGCCGGCAAAGTAGGGGGCTCCGAGCCGACGAGAAACAGAGGGGGAGACCGTTTTCCCATACCCGTAGGGGAAGGGCGGAGAACCCCGGACACCAAGATACAAAGGGCGGTGGTTCCGAGACGCCTCTTCGGGGGGGGGGGAAATATTCTACCCTGTCGTTTCCCGGAAGGCCGAGAGACCTCCGACTCCTGCCATCTCTGCGATTTACCCTTGGGTATTCTTTGTAAAAAAATTACTAAGAAATACCCAGGGTAATTATACCTTTACAAATAACATATATATATATATATTATATTACTATTATATATATATATATATGATATATTATAATATATATATAGAATATAGTATATAATATATATATATATATATATATATATATTATATATATATATATAATATTATTATTATATATATATTAGATATATTATCATATATATATAATTAAAATATATATAAATATAATTTATAGTTAACATATATATATATATATTCTAAATATTATTAGTATATTAAACCTAAACCTAATTAACAAATCCCTATATAAGATAAAGTTTATTTAGGGTCCATAAAGATCCTTGTAACTATTTTTTGGGGGTAACGAGTACCGTTAAAAAGGTCTTATAACTAGACTTCTCCTATACGGATATATATATATATATATATATATATATATAGCAGGGTAGTATATCATAAACTCGTAAAGGTAGTGGAATACACCAGTATGATATGCTCAGCAGTCAGTGAGTTAGTGCACGATAGTCCCACATGTTTTAACGCATTTTATAATATTATATATAATATGGGTATATAGATATAGTAGATATTCGTCAACTTAAATTTTCTGCTATAAATGGTTTTCAAGAAGATTAATTCACTGGTGCACTTTAAGAGTAGTATATTACGTTTTATCCGATAAAGTGAATGAGGATTTCGCCTATAGAGAAATACACACTCTAGAGGCTAGCTCATTATTACATACACACTACGTAAATGTGTATTCAGATCAGATAAACGCACGGGATCATCGAAGAACCGGCACGATCGTAGAAGCTGACAATGCGCTGAAGGTGCCGCGGTGGCTCGGTCATCGCTACCGTTAATACATCGTCGAGAGCGGTTAAAGCTGCGTGCCAGGGCTTCACGACACAGGCGCTAGAGGACGCATGGAGGTACCTACTCAACAGTATCATCGTCGTGTGACAACGAGGTATGCCAGTTCGCGTTCAAGATATTAGCACGCTCTTGAGACCGCAAGACATCTGTATACTCTAACGTGTTATATGCCACAGACATCTGGAGATTGCATCTCTGATTACTAACGTCCGCAGGAGTCATGTAGTGCTTTAGCTCGCCACTATATATATATATATTATATATATATATATAGTATTATATATATATATAGTATATTATATAAACCAAAGAAGGACTTTTAAAAAACTTAAGAAACTCGAGGAGAGTATTATCAAATGATCATACTGTCGGGGCTCTCATTGTCGAGTATAGTGTTAAAAGAACTTTTTAAAAATACAGTTTAAAGTGTCCAGCTGAGAAGTAGATTAGTCTGGTGTCAGTAGTCCATTAGTGCGGGAATTTATATATAATATAATAATATATAATATAATATATATATATATATATATTTATATATATATATTATATATATATATATATATTATATATATATATATATAATATATATATTACTGTATTAGAGAGGGATGTTATGCCTACCATCACACTTTATATATTCCATCAGTTTCACGGCACAAGGGATCTCTCTCGCTGAGTTGAGGGTTTGTGGATGGCTTTAGAAGAAGAAACTTGAAAAGTTTTGCATTCTCTGTGCTAATGTGTAATTAGATGGAGATAGAACTAGGAACATCTAGGAATAATAGTTCCTCTAGAGTTGCAGAATGGCTGTTGTTGCTTATGAGTAGCAAACGTGTTTCCTAGAAAGTCAAAAACATTGAAATATGCAGTAATTTTAAGACTAACAATGCTGTATGGGGCTGATGAATGAACTATAGTAAAAAGAACCATAGGGGAGGATGTGGAGATGAGAATTTTGAAATTAATTAAAGGAGTTATTAAACTAGAGCCATTGACAAGAACGTGCAGAAGAAATGAATTTGGCGTAGTATCAATCGAAACCACAATCGAAATGCAGATATTAATATGGCATGAGCACTTGCGTAGAATAGACGAAGAAAGATATCCTTTTAAACATTACAACTGACTCTGCAGGATAGAAAACAAGTGAGAAAAGTTAATATTGAATTGAAAAAGAATGAGAGCAACGGTGACTCTGAGAGAACTCACATAGAGAAGGTAGTATTGGACAGCAGAGTAGTGAAGAGGAAGTTCGTAAAGGGCGGAGGGGGAAGGGAGTGCCCTTTTGCCTGCACATGGACCTTGATAAGATTCGAACTATATATATATATATATATATAATATATATATATATATATATATATATATATATATAATATATATATATATAATATAATATATATATATATATATATATATTATATATATATAGTATATATATATATATTATATATATATATATATAATATAAATATATATATATATATATATAATATATATATATATATATATATATATATATATATATATATATATATATATATATATATATATATAATAATAATAATAATAATAATAATAATAATAATAATAATAATAATAATAATAATAATAATAATAATAATAATAATAATAATAATAATAATAATAATAATTACAAGAATAAAACTTTTTACAAGAAAATTCTTACAAATATTTCATCCGAATTTTTAACAGAGGAAAAACAGATGCCTTTTCAACAGATGGTTTTTATTCCTTTACTTCTAATTTCTAAATATTTAACACTACAGTAATTCAGCTTCGTCCGAAAACTATGGCATTGCGTAGGCTTTATCTTGGCATTACGTGGGCTCTATTTTGGCATTAAGTAGGCTCTTTCTTGGCTTTACGTTGACTATCTTGGCATTACGTAGGACCTATTTTGTCATTACGTAGGGTTTATCTTGGCATTACATAGGCTCTATCTTGGCATTGCGTAGGCACTATCTTTGATATTACGTTGGCTCTATTTTGGCATTACGCAGGCTCTATCTTGGCATTATATTGGCTCTATTTTGGCATTTCATACGTAAGCTCTATCTTGCTCTATATCGTCCCAAAATGTTCGAGATTCCATAGAAATACTTTTTTATATTTAATTTAATTTCACTATAAATTAATGAGAGAAAGATAAAAACTTTGATATTATAAATGATTGATAGTGTGGAGTCGGATTTTCTGACTTTATATATATATAGAATCAAATTATTCAACCCATATATAAGTGAGTGATATATATACTCTAACATATATATATATATACAGTAATATATATATATATATCATAATATATATATATGTATATATCTTCTAGTGTATATATAGCATAATAATAATAATATGTAATATATATATAATAATAGCATAATAATATATATATATATATAATGATTACTATAGGATAATCAGATTATGACCCATGATGTAATTTGATAATAATAATAATATGTAATATGTAATAATAATAATAATATATATAATATATATATATATGTAATAATAATAGCCAATAACTCATATGCTATAACCATATGCTCGCTGCTATGCTGCTCTTTGCTGTAACATATGAAGCGTGGTGAAATGCGTTAGCCGATATAATTTAGTACCAGGAACGTTTCCTAATAAACAATAAAATAAAAGATAAAACGCCATTACAGAACATTAGAATAATACTCGTAAATAAAAAGCAAAGGAAAAGCAAAAATGGATATATAATAATATATATATATATATATACTATATAATAATATAACATATAACTCTCTAATGTATATATATATAGCATAGCATATATATATATATATCTCTTTTACTATATATATATATCTCATATATATATATATATATATATATATATATAATATATAACATATATATATAGCATAACATAACTGCTATCGCTCAACTTATATATATATATATATTCTCTCTCTCTCTCTCTTAGTGAATCAGTATTAAAATGTGGACCCCTATGGGGTTACTCAGCATTCCCCTTTGAAAATAACTTAAGAATTTTCAGAACCTTAATAACTGGCACTAAAATTCCTACAAAGCAGGTTGTTAAAAAGGTCAAGGTAATCCTATTTCTAAACATGATTTCACATGCTAATATAAATAAAGAAGTTTTAAAATTTTGTGAAATTAATTATAATATTGGATATTGAATAAGTAAAATAATATATACAAATATATACAAAAATATGATATATACAAAATTTATTGCAAATCAGTAACATTTGAATAATTTTTAAAGGTCACTGTGTGTACAAAATTCTTGTTTCACATCATGTCTGTGGAACATCCACGAAAAGGAATTAATGACAATTTAACGGAAAATTCCATCCTACTATATATTAAAGGAAAAGTCATATATATATATATATATATATATATATATATATATATATATATATATATATATATATATATATATTTATATATATATATATATATATATATATATATATATATATATATATATATATATATATAACTATATATATATACTATCATATATATATATACTATATATATATATATATATATATACTCTGCAATATATCAACATTATCTTATAATAAAGGCATTTTATTACAGTATATTACATTGGAAGATTCTTTATAATAAAGATTATAAAGACAATTTCTACCATTTAAGTTGTAAAACATAGGAAATAAATGTTGGAAATAAAATAGTTAAAACTATTTAAATTTATTTTTATTTCTTTTTCATAAGAAAACACTTCTTTATATTAAACTTAATTATTTCAGATTTTCTCACCCTCATCTCTCTCTCATCTCTCTTCTCTCTATATATACATCCACCATATAGACTCTCATATATATCTATATATATATATATATATATATATATATATACATATATATATTTATATCTAAAACGAGAAAGATAATATACTACTCTCATCTATATATATATATATATATATATAATTGCTGGCCTGTTCGTGTATATGATTTGTTTTTCATTATTTTCAGCAACCTTCGTAGCGTTCTCTCTAATTTTCACCTTGTCGAACATCACCTCTCTTATTCTAGATCTCATTTCTTGTTCTTAACCGATATTCTGGTGTTTTTGGTTTCTGACCTACTACTATGTCCTACTACTATGTCCCCTGTTACTGTCCCCTACAATCTGTTCTCGTGTTCTAAATTCAAGTCCTTTAATTTTTTTTCAGTCTGTTGCTTAAGCTCTTAATGCAATCTATACAATTAAATACATCTGTTCTGTCTATTTACTGATTTAGGGATTTACTGATTACCGTAATTCATTTACTATCTAAACTTTAAAATAGAACACATTCTCACTTCTCATATCTCAGAAATCAACATTTTGGGTGATTTCAATGTTCACCACCGCCAATGGCTTTCCTCTGGTTCTCACGATACATCTGGTGAACTTGCCTACTACTTTTCTATCTAGAATGACCTTGAACAGTTGGTGCGCTCCCTACTAGTATCGCTGATAATATTGAAGATGAATCCAATATTCTAGACCTTTTTATTAACTCCTAACCCTTCTCCTTTATTCTGTTAAATTCTTTCCTCCTGTAGGTTCCTCCGATCACCTAATTATCTCTGTATCCCCTTCTAACTCTTCAAGCCTTCCGCAGGAAAGACTTCGATGTTGCAAACTGGTAGGAGTTGCGGTCGTACTTTCTTTGAATTTCCCATAGGTGAAACTATTGGTTTAAAATGAGGATAATTATAACTTCCATGCGAGTGTGATTCTCTCTGGCATGGAGGAGCATATTCCCCATTCTTTCCATTAGCTAAAACAAAGAAACCTAGGTTTAACTCTGTTCTCGTGGCTATTCGCCGCAGGGATGCCTTCTTCAGGAATTATCATCATCTTCAAACTTTAGAATCTTGTGCTATTTTATATTTTAATACGAAATAGTGCAAAATCTATTTCACTAAAGCTAAAATCTCTTTTTTTTCGAAGAAAATGTAACGAAATTTCTGGTTCCTCTCTCCTCATGACCTTTCTATCATTTTGCAAAATTATCAACTCTCACATTGCTCCTTCCTCTTTCCCTTCTCTAGTATCTTCCAATGGCACAATAGCCATCTTACTATCTAACAAAGCTTAATTCGTCGCTCAAACTTTTTGCTTCTAAAACCACTCTTGAAAATTCCGGAGATATTCCTCCTTCTTCACCCCTCCAACTCATTCATGCATAACATCGTAATTTCTTCTGAAGATTTTTTCTAATCTCTCTGAAGCTTACCATAAAAAAGGCGTATGGTTCTGTTGTTGTTCCTCCTTCTGTGGTATGGCACATAATTTTATTTTTAACCATCCCTCCTTCGGTATCTGATTCTTCTCTCATGTGACCTATTCTGCAGTTTCCTTTCCGTGTAGGGTTCTGTAGCAGCTGTAGGCGAAGCACCGTTCATCTTTTAAATCTATAAATAATTAAAGTTT
>JABUQX010008825.1:25000-30000 GCA_015478945.1 Trachelipus rathkii
TATATATATATATAATAATAATATATATATATATATAATAATAATAATATATAATAATATATATATAATATAATAATAATATATATATATATAATATATATACAGTGGCGTAATTAAGGGAGGGGGGATGGGTGTGGAATACTCAAGGCTGCCTATATCTTCGTTAATGCCATTCAAATCTTTTATTATTCATTTTTATTATATTATTTTTATGGTTTTGGTCCCGATTAGCTGACACCTATATCTAAAAAACTACGGTAGATACAGAAAAAACTGAATACATTTTTTAAAATCCCTTCAGCGAACATTTAATGCAGGAAAATGAAGAAATAAAATGAAGTGCGATAAAAAAAAAATAAAAAAAAAATAATAAATAAGGTTTGTTGTACATTCTTGTCTTTTCCCTAAATTTCTGAGACATCATCCCCCAATATTAGGCTCGGCAAACATCTTGAAAATTACGATGGAATGAAAAAATTAATATTTTTTACTTTATTAACGTACCCCACCGACCCGTGATTCTGGTGAAATAATTTTTTTAAAAAATATAAAGTAGTATTACAGTCAGTAAAAATTGAGTTTGAAAAAGTCTAGTAGAAAGTTAGAAATCCAAGTGCATTAGGCTGTGGTGCTTTGTTAGATAACATAAACAAAACTTTACAATTTTGATTATATGAATTCCCAATTACCTAACATAACGTTCACCAGAGAAGATGAAACTAATAACTCCCTCCCTTTTAGATATCTTCATAAAAAGTCCCCTACAGATTTTTCCACTGCCATTTATAGAAAAAAGGTATTCACCGGCCTAGGCGTAAATTTTTCAAGTCATATTCCTTTAGTTTAAAATATGTGTATCCCTGATCATCAGATCTTTTCATCTAACATCCAATTACACCTAATGCACTTGGATTTCAACTTTCTACTAGACTTTTCAAACTCAATTTCCCACCTTCTCTTATTCATAAATATATAAAAGAATTGTTATCCTCAAATTTGATCAAAAACTCTTGACTCTCACTGCTCCAGCTTAAACTCTATTTACCTTTACCATACTATGAACACATCCATATAAAACTACGTAAGACCTTAATCACTGCCTAATGAATTTTTCCACAAATTCAAATAATAATTTCACGAGCGCACCAGTCGTCCTTTAAAATAGCTTCCTTCTGCCATCACAAAAAGGGTATTCCCACTGTGCTCCGCTCTGCTCCTCTCTTATCTATAAATTCACATGTGACAGCTGTAATGCCGCCCATGTTGGCAGTTCTACTCGCCAACTCAGTGTGAAGTTGATGAGCACAGGGGGTGTCTTCCCGCACAAAACTACCGTTCACCAACCTTTTCTGCAATAAGAAACCGCTCGCACGATAAAGACCAACCTAAATTTTTCAATTTTCAATATTGTCTCAAGCAAAATCCACAACCAACATACACATTTTAGAAACATTATGCCAACACGAAACCTTCTTTAAACAGTGACAGCGGACCATACAGATTACAGCTCTTTTTAAATCGTCAGATGTGTTGCCATGTTGGTTTGTCCGATACTGCAAAACTTTTGTTGTAATGTGTTTGATGTAGTTGGCTATTTTTATCTTGAGATTTGTTATATGGATACCAATGTACGCAATTAGAAATTTATAGCCAGTATTACTTATTATTGTTCCAAGTTTTCTAGCTGTTTCATTTGTATACTTTATAATAACATCGTTAAATATTAATGTTTAATATAACAAGGACACAAATCTATGTATTGTATATTATTTTGTAAATAGCATTACACTTGGGTTTTGTTTTATAATATTGTTCTATACCTCTTTAGCCACAGAAGATGGAAACTGTTTTCTGACGTTGTAGTTTAGTAAGTGTTCTCCATGTCACCGAGAGCCCTGGTGCTACTTTTTATCCTCAGAGAATTAAATAAATTTGTACTTTTCTTTGATTGAATTATATATATATATATATATATATAATATATACATATATATATATATATAATATATATATATATATATATATATATATATATATATATATATATATATATATATATATAATATATATATACATTTATATACCCATATATAATAATATATATATATACATATATATATATATATATATATATGTATATATATATATATAACATATATACATATATATATATATCAAATATAATATATATATGTATATATGTACTGTATATATACTCTGTATATATATATATATATATCTTTATGTAACATAATATAATAATATATAACAGCATATATACATACTTACCTTATATATATGCCATATACATATATATAACTTTCCTTTGACCTTTCTTTCATATATATCATATACATATATATATCACCATATTTCCAATAATATATGTATATATATAGCAATATATTAATAATAATATATACTCTATATACTATACATATATGTATAATATATATGCTGTATGTATAATAATAATATATATATATAAATCTATATATAATATATATATATAATAATAATAATAACAATAATAATAACTTAATAATAATATATAATCTATATTTATATATATATATATATAACTCAATAATATCATAATATATATAATATATACTCTTATATATATATATATATAATATATAACATATATACTATACATATAACCATTATAACATATAGCATATATAACACTATATATATATATATATACTTATATATATATATATATATATATATATATATAACATAATAATATATATATATATAACATATATATATATATATATACTCACTATATATATATATATATATATATATATATTCGAATACTATTGTGTATTTATGCAAGTCGTATATATAAAATTTTTAATATTAATGTGTGCTATGGGTTAAACGTACAATTCAATATTTGAACATTCAAGCGAATTTCCGCATTCGATGATTCCTTCAAAAGCAGATATTGTTAGGCATTTTCTATTTGTTATGAATAGAGAGCAAATAACTTCGAAAGGTTCGGTAACCGCTAATAATGGTTATAGAATTGTTGCAAAGGAAGTGGAATCCATCTGGAGAAGGTTTTCCTTTCCGACCATAACATGATGAATTTTAGGGGGCAAAGACTTATAGAATCAGTTTCAAAACTAAATAAAATCCGAACAGACGGACAACAGAACTTGAAACCTGTAGTAAAGTCATATAATAAGATATTTGACATTTGACATGCAACTGTTATGATAAAAAAATTGGAAAAAATTAATTGCAAAATTAGAATAATTTTTTTGAATGGGAGAACATTGCTTTTCATAAAGCAAGAAAAAATAACCGGGACATTCAATTGATGACGTAGCTTAGGTGCTGAGAAGAGGACACCAAGAAAATTGAAAGGTTAAATGGTGAGATCTACTGTAAGTCTAGGCAGGGTAAGGGTTGTAGCAGTAACATTGCAGTACCCGAGCCGTAGAATTTGTAGCCCTTCAATCAACACCGGGGATTAAACTTCTATGTTGCCGGAAGAGCATTGGAAATAAAGGAAAGCGGAAATGATGAAGAATGTTTTCCAGGATTTGAACTTGTGGAAAATTCTCAGAATAGATTTATTATTTATAAACATTTAGCGATAATAGCTGAGAGTTTTTCATTGCTTCTCAGGGCTACTGATGTGTCAATGTAGCATTAAAAGGATATCAATGGATAATGCCGAATGAAAAGGGTTGAAAAGTATAAAGAGTTTAGAAAAGGAGAGGAATGTTGTTAGCTAAAGGAATGTAATCAAGATAAAGGCTTGAAAGCACGCAAATTAGTGCGCCTGGTTCAGGCGGCAAATATTAGCTAAAAGAAAAGATGGAACTGAATTGAGAAAAGAAAATTACATGTTATTAATAAAAGGTATCAGAATGATGTTTGGCATGCTTCATTTTCAATTTCTGGCAAGAACCAGTATTATTACTTTGATGAAATATTAATTGCCATTGAGTCAGGTTCTGTGGCAGTTGGCTTAAAACTATTGTGGTAAAGGACCATTTAACCTCAGGAAGGTTGAATTTGAGTTTGGTATGATTAAAATATATATGGAAAGACCGATACAGTGGTCATTGCATCTTACATGCAGGCTGAACTGCATTCGTTCAGACATATATATTTCAGAATTGTTCAGGATAGCAAATGGGACATTAAAAATCTTTCAGGACCACATTGGAAATAAAATTGAAAGATGTAATATTTAGATGAATGATTTTAGACTTGTAAAGCAGCAACTTATTTTAAAGTCTGAATATCAGTTTCCAACAATTTAGCACTGTTAAATATATGTATGAAATATTATTGTTAAGTATAAATCCAGGAAATATAATATCATATAAGGCTAGCGACAGTCTCAGGAAGCCTTCAATGTGTCTGATAATTGTGTCACTAAAGGCAATGGACAAACATGCTATAGTTGTGGGAGCATTCTTGCTGAAGGCAACTCTTGTTTTGTCATCTGAGAATGTAATACTTGCAATGTTGCTTGAGCTTTGAAAAAGGAGTAGAAGATTTAGGTGTTTAAGCTTGGGATTATTCAAGCAAACAAATTCAGTAAAGATTTTGAACTGCCAAAAACACTAAAACTTTCAATTCATGGAGTTATATATTTAACATGTTCAGTTGGAAGGAAACGATCACGTTTTGAAAAGGATTTAACAGTTGATGAAATGGCTCGTTGTGAATGCAAGCCAAGTAAAAGTGTTCCGAACATTCATACTAAGCCAAGTTGTTGAGGCGTACAGTCACAATAAAGGTTGCTTATATGTATGTATATACATATGTATATATATATCATGTATACCATGTTACATCTTTGTATATACCTCCTCTCTCCTCTCTCTTCATCTCATATATATATCGCCTCTCTCCATCTATATATCTTATGTGCATCTCACAGATTTCACGGCTCGTCCATGGGCACTGCAAGAATTTTGCATTTAAAATTCAGACCAAATACATTACTAGTGGCCAGGTGGTGT
>JABUQX010008825.1:32500-36988 GCA_015478945.1 Trachelipus rathkii
TTCTTGTCAAAATATGAGTTGTATTTCCCAACTGTCATATTAAGTATTCAGAGGATTTTATTTATTATGTAGAAACAGCTGGATGAGTAATAAAATTGTGGTCAGTTTTGATGCTGTCTTTTACAAATGTGCCAACGACCACACTTTGAAGTTTTTAAGTAATATGATTATCTGACCATATTAGATTATCTCTCCTTTTGGATTAAATACTTTCTAACATTATTTAAAGTTTGCAAAATAGTAGCACTTTATTTAATAATGACTTTTATGATTAGTGCCCTGGCCAGCCTATGGCCTCTCCTGTCTTTTGTGTTTCTCCTGTTTTGTCTAAACTTTTCATGAAATTTTTTTAATAAAATAAATTGCTTTTTAATGGTCTAGCTAAGCACAGAGATCAATTGGTTTAAATACGTAGATGATAAATTGCACTCCTTGATAATGATGTTAGTGTTGGTGATATTGTGTCAACACTTCATAGTGCCTTTCATTTACTTTTGAACGGCAGAAATACAATGGCTTCTTTTTCTTGGAATGTTTGGTGAAGGAGAATTAAGTAATCATATGTTTTTTTAAAGTACATCGGTAAACTCACTCGCACATATTCCGCATTTAGCAATAATACAAAAAAGTCAGTCTTGTCTGGTTCTTTCCTACGTCCTATATGTAGAATTTGCTCTCCCAAAATATTTAGATTCTGAAATAGATTACCTCACTAATATGTTCCTTAACATGGCGTACAAACAATTATTTGATTTAACAAAAGCATTAGTAACCGGAAAAATGGACTTTTTTCAGATTTAATAGTAAATAAAAAACGAATTTTGACACTTTCAACATGTTGAAATTGCCCTGTGAGGTAAGTCCAATAACAAAGATAATTCCTCCTATAATCAATTTCAAATGCCTTGGTAATTCTTTTAAAAAGGCTCTTTTTTTTTTTTTTTTTTTTTTTTTTTTTTTTTTGATAATTCTAATGAAATCAAGAATCCTCAGTTATTTAATTTAATAATCCCTTGCAATAATTGGTGATAGCGTATACATTGGGAACCCGTTGACTGAAAGATACATTATCGGCATTCTTACAGTCTTAGGATGGGAAGCAATGAAAGCTCTTGTTTAAAGATAAAACCACTTTTGGCCACACTGTTAATATCCTAGGCCTAAGTCTTAGGGTAGCAGAAATTCCACATTTAAAGGAAAAGTTAGCGGAAGCCATTGTGGATAACCAACGTTGAGAAATTTTAATATTCGTTAGATTTTCAGTTGAACTGGACAACTTAAATAATAATTTACTAAAAATACCAAGATTGCAAAAACCTCATACAGAAAATATCATGCCTCCTTGAGTTCCATATTATATTCCCACCCCCTCTTTTTTTACATTATGATAATTAATTTCTAATAAGGAGATGAATCCGGCAATATTTGAGATTTCAAGCACGCGCCATTTTAGCCCGCCACCTAAAAAATGGACATAAAATTCTTTAATTTTCAGACAATTTGATGGGGAAAAAAGCAAACCGCAACTTTTTCTGACCTCTAAAACGTCGTTTTCGGGTGTTAACAATTAAAACCAAAAAAAAAGTAGGTTTTGAATTTTGACATTGCTGAGCACAATTTTCAAAAAAATCAAAAAACTATTTCGTGCATTTGTGGCGTAATGGACCCAAATCTAACGGCAAATATTTCAAGTCTGAAGTAATTTCGAAAAAATTGTAGAAGTTGATACGAAAAAGTGTCAAAAAAAAATAGGTTCTGAAAAAAGGAAAATGCTAAAACAATGACTACAGACACAGAAAAACACCCGAAAAAGACGTTTTAGGAGGTCAAAAAAAATTTGCGGTTTGCCTTTTTCCCCCATCACAAAATTGTCTTGCAATTTAAGAATTTTATGTCCATTTTTACGTGTGGGGCTAAAATGGGGTGCTGCAATCTCCAATATTGGATCTTCCCCTTTATTATTTTACTCTCTATCAGCGGATTCGAACACTGGACTCGCGTCGCTGAAGTTAACAGTAACCGGGCGCTCTATCCACTAGGCCATCCACGTTCCTCAAAAATCTTTCAATCGTTGGATCTGCATTAATTTTATTTAACATATTTTTTGTGGGTTGGTTGGTTTATATTGAAGGGTTGTTGCGACGTGTCTGACTATTAGCCTTTTTTATTTCCCGTTAAACTCTACTATCAATTTCTATAAAGAGGCGGACATCGTTTTAAATAATACTTTTTATTTTAATGTGTTTATGCAGTGGCGTAACTAAGAGTCATAGGGCCCCCCGCCAAAGTGGAAATGGGGCCCCTTTGGACCATATATATATATATATATATATATATATATATATATATATATATATATATGATATATATATATATATATATATATTATATATATATATATATAGTATATTATATATATATATATATATGGCTTATATGCTATTTATCAGATTAGTACTCCTTTTTATTGGAGAAATTAGATTTTGCATAAAAAAGTAATGGACATTTGTTTGGAAAGAGTTTGTAAAAATGAGTATAAATGTTCTTTAAAAAGGGAAGAAACATGTTATTAGAGACTTGTCACCTTTTTTTGTAACAAAACTTTAAACAAATTCTCAAAAAGCAATCTTTTTACATTCTGCTTCCAAATGTATTATTGCTAATTTCCCCCTCCCCCTCCTCCAAAAAATAAGATGTAATAATGTAAGTATTGATATATATAATATATATATATATATATATATATATAATATATATAGTATATATATATATATATATATATATATATAATATAGATATGATATATATTATCTAATATATAGTATATATATATTATAATATATAATATATATAGTAATATATATATATATATATATATTATAGATATAATATATATATATATATATATATATATATATATATATATATATATAATATATATTATATATTATATATATATATATATATATATATATTATATATATATATATATATAATATACAAGAATTTATGGAATAAGAATGTTAACTTACCAAATTCGTGAATATCTGTTCTCGGCTTGTCAAATATATTCGAAGGATGAATGCTATAGGTTTTACCAAAATGTTTTTGGCTCATTGCCATGAATTTATTAACCAATTCTTTCAGATCAAGAGTACGGCATGTTTCATTTTCAATGCTTAATAAAGGCAATGCACTTAGCCTTGTGTTTGTTTCATATTGTTCCTTAAAAAAGTTTTTATTAACTTGAGCTTTGAAAACGATCTTTCAAGCTGTTGCAGGATGTTACTGGGTAACGGTCAAATACAACAGAAATGATGTAAGCACAAGTCTGGTAAGGCTATTGCTAGCAGCCGTTTTCTACGAATAAAAGTTTGCTAAATCCTTAATAGTTTACCATATTTTTCATTTCACTTCTGTAGTCATTAATGCTTGAAGGTGATTAATTTGTTCATAAAACGAAAGATAAATCTAAATCGTTTTTTCCTACCAGTTTTAGGTGCGCGTTTTTTTGAAACTTTTTATTTCGTAGCTGCTGTTATTGCTGCAGGAGCCAAGGAAATGAAAATAGACTCCATAACATTGTTTCATGATAAGAAAACGAAGTAGTTATCTGTTCATGTTAATATCTCAAGAGATTTATGGAAAACGCCTTATTCTAAGGCTTTCAAATGGGTCTTCAAGTTCTTTCATAAATGAAAGTTCATCAAATGAACTTTTTAATCTGTATTTGAAGTCTGGAAGTAATTTTTGCTTCAATGTTCCAATGAGGTGCTAACTCCGTAGTTTCTCTCACTACATCTTCAAATTTGTTTCTTAGCTCACATAATTTTGATTTTGCTTGTCCCAATAGGTAATGTTGCTTTCTGAAGATCTGTATTTGGAACTTTGCAATATTTTTGAGACCAACAATTTTATGCTTTCAATACTTTAGCTTGTGGAAAGACAAGACAGAGAAAAAACCTAAAAAATTTTCTCAACTGCTCCTGAGAGCGCAAGGGCTTCGTTCTTTCCATTTGACTTCTTACTCATAAATATCACGAGATAAGAACTGCAAAATACTTTTGAAATTGTTTTTATTGCAGTAAGGAATCATAGACCTTGGTGTCCACCTAGTTTGGACAAATTTTTTAGTGTTTGTTATGATGGCAAGTCGTTATTTGTTGAAGCAGCTGTTAAATTCCTTGCCACCGATCTAACTAGAACTGAAATATACGCATATACTTTTTCCAGTTGTCCTAAAATTTTTGAAGAGCCATTATATGCTTTTTAACAGAAATCATATAAGAATGTAAATTTAAATATGAGCTGCACAATTAATGCATTCTGCATTTGGAACGATATTTTTCTATAGTACGAGCCGTGAAGTCCCTGATATTTGCCTCCGTCCATGCATAGCCTTGTGGACCTCATGCCAGTTTTCTAAATTTAATGTTTTTGTTTATCTAATGCCTTAATTATTTGTTTTTTCAAGGTTTTCGGCACTGT
>JABUQX010008826.1:20000-24070 GCA_015478945.1 Trachelipus rathkii
TGTTATTATAAATAAATTATATATAAACAATAAATCATTGGAGAGATTTTTTATATTTAATTATTTCTCATTATAAAATTTGAAGCTTTTATTAAAATTTTAGGTTTTGAGCTCAAAATAATTGTAAAGTATATATATTTATTTGTTTATATAAACTTTAAATAAATTTTTATTCTTTACATTCATTTATTAATTTATTTTTCTTTTATTCTCATTAAGTATATTAATTGAGTAGCTCATAATACATATTTAGAGTTGTGAGACTCTTCTTGTCCACAGCTTTCCCAGGTTTTGTTTTATACATCTGTTAATTATATTTTTGAGAAAGTGCATGTGAAGGCGAAATAAATGGACAGATGCTAATTAGCTATCTTTAAATTTAATAATTAATAGTTCAATTTATAAAACTCGGTCTTTAAATTGTATTTCAATATAATATATTTTTATTGGAGTGCTACTTGATCTGAAGCAATATATTATATATAATTACTAAACAGCATATATATACTATATATATATATAATATATATATATATATATATATATTATATATATATTATATACTATATATTTATTAATATATATATATTATAGTATAATATATATATATACATATAATATATATATATATATATATAATATATATATATATATATTAATATATACTATATATATCTAATATATATATATAAGATATATATATATATTATACGTAGGATATATATAATATATATATATATGTTATTATATTAATATAAATTATTAATAATTAATATATAATATATATATATTTAAATAATATTTAATTATATATATATATATATATATATTTATATATCTATATATAACTACTATAATATATATATTAATTATTATATATATAGTATATTATATAATTATAATATATATATATTATTCATATATATTAATATTATATATATATATATTAATATTATATTAATATATATATATATTATAATATATATATATATATATATATAATTAAATATTATTAATATATATAGTTTATATATATACTGATATACATATTATATTAATAATATATATATATTATTATATATAATATATAATATAATATATATAATAATATATAATATATATGTGTGTAGTATGTGTGTAGTAGTTGTAGTGTGTGTTAGTTGAAGAGTGTGTATATTAGTAGTTAATATGTGTTGTGTTATTAGTGTGCGTGCCTATACAGTACAACCTCACCGAGCTCTACAACACCTATATAAAAAATAACACGTATCTAGCTCTTATTTTCCCGTGACTATTCTAGATACTTACCTCACCGGCTTCGGCTTCCGGCTATTTCACTTCGAGCTATCGGCTTACGGCTTCAGTGTACTCATTAGGTTCTCTAGCTTCGGCTTACAGAGAGATAGAACACTACTGCTATCAAAATAGCTCTTAAATTTATATACTTTTATCTTACATTTTAAATGTATATATAAATAAACAATAAATAAGATATAAAACTTTAAATATAGCTACAATATAATATAATATTGAATCCTGTTATTAATACTATAATTTTATGGAGACTATCAATTTTATAAAATACAAGATGTATTTATATAATTAAGCTCGCATTTTTCATTTTTGTTACCGAGTATATAAACTAACGTAGGTATGCATTACTATAAAACTTTGGAATATATATTATATTATATATATTTAATTATATATATATATATTAATATATTATAGTAATATATATTATATAATATATATATAACTACCATCATTAACAATTGCGACTTCACAAAAGTTTTAATATTTTTTTAATTTTTAGTTACTTATTTAAATATTTTTATTATACCCTATATTATAAGAATAATTATTAAATCGTTTTCATAAA
Source organism: Trachelipus rathkii (assembly GCA_015478945.1). Lineage (NCBI taxonomy): Eukaryota > Metazoa > Arthropoda > Malacostraca > Isopoda > Trachelipodidae > Trachelipus > Trachelipus rathkii. Next base: position 21,883 of record JABUQX010008826.1, read on the forward strand.
GAAAAGGCTATTTCTCCAATTAATTTCGATTTCTTCAATTATAATTACAAGTTTCAACACTAAAATTCACATTAAAATTCATATTTAAATTTTCTTATTAATATTTATAAAGCAGTGTCTTCATAATTTTAAGAATAAGTTTGTTCACTATTTTACAAATACAATATCGTCGTTATTATAAAATAAGTCCGAGCGCGCTATATTTGTGCTTAAACAACACTACTCATCGTCCGTATAACATACGATATTACATTAGCGTTGCAAAAAAATTATTTGCTAACATATAATCATAAATAATTATACTGAACTTTTTTTTTTACATTAAATTCCGCTTCATTGTAGTGTTTTTTCATCTCTTATTGCAATTTAATATTACTATTATAATATATACTTTACTAATATCCTATTATAATAAATATAATTATGTAGATGAAAATAATATAACAAATTTTATTATCTATCTCTCCAAAGAATAAAAGTAATGCTACTAAAGTACGAGATTGGTTTAGCTATCCAAGTTCTAGTAAAACTTGCAGCAGGTCACGAGCCGGCTCCAGGATATATATAGGTATAAGCTTAATTGCGGTAAATACACTTGGGAAGCTCAAGTGGTACTAATAGTAAAAATAGTACTACTCTGTAAAATTTAAATAATACCTTTACACCCTTTAACAAAATTATTAAAATAATATTACATTTATATATACAATATCAAAGGTAACATTGAATTGGATTATAAACATAAAATTGAAAATTAAACCATATAAATTGAGAAATTGTGAGTACCTAAAATTTAAATATATATTAATCAGTACTCATGAATTTATATTATGAAAACTGAGCATGTGAAAACAATATATAACACGCGATAATATACTATTTTCACATCAATTGTAAGGAATACTCAGATATCACTTAAGGAGAGTGATTTACATTATATCTATACTACGATGTTTTCTCAATACATAAGTGAGTTTGTGATATTTAAAAAATATTTTACAAAACCTATACTATTTGAATGGTCACTTATATATATTAAACAACAATAATGAAAGGTTCAAAGTCACTGTTCCAAATATAGGTGCATTGTTATATATATAATAATTAATGACAAGATTTTAATCATTTTATATATATTATCAAACTTTTTCTTTTGATACACTTATTTTAAATTAGCATGTGAGATTTATCTTCTTTGGAATCAGTGTAAGCTATATTTGATGAGGGTTTGAGACTTATCTTTATATATAGTAAATTTTATTGTCCATATGATTTTTGTTAAGTAGTTGTAAGTACAATGAGAAAACCGACCGACTTTGTTTTCCAACTTTGTGACGCTAAGGAGAGAGAGAGAGGGTGTGGTGTGGGCTCACTATGCCTACAATAAGGATGTAAATATGTGCAAATGTCTAGAAAACCGATCATTTTTTATGGAGCTACTATAGCGAGTGAGGATAAAAATGTCTATAGGACGAAGAAACTAGCTTATCTGAAGTATTATTTGAATTTAATAAACCACGCCCACTCGCTCCTCAAAAGAAAAAGAGACCATCATGTGCGTCACACGCAGACTTATATATGCTATTTCTTTTTGTGAATCAGGGAATAATTAATCACTATTTAGGGGTAAAAGAATATGTAATAATATTGCAAATTAGATGCAAGAATAAAAATAAAAAATCACAATATATTTACCATAAAAAATATTTCTAGACACTAACTGAATAATAATAATTTAAAGAATTACATGATAATAAAATGTAAACATGCACGAGTGTTTATAAACCTATCTAGACTTATAGTAAATATATAAAAGCTTTTTTACTAGAGCATACCCAGGGCTTCCACTGGGTATAACGAAACAATATTAAACAAATATCAAATGAAGATTTTAAAGAAATTTTGGATCCTTCTTATGAAGAAGATAGGAAAAAATCAGATGAAATATACAGTATTAATTCAACTACGATTTTAACGATGTGACGCATAATTTTTATGAAGAAGATAGAAAAATATTGGAAGATATATTATTTCTTGATTGAATGAAGATTTTAAAGAAGTTTTGGAAAATATTTATGAAGAAGAAAGAAAAATGCCGGAAGATATATTATTTCTTGATTGAATGAAGATTTTAAAGAAGTTTTGGAAAATATTTATGAAGAAGATATAGAAAAATATCGGAAGATAT
>JABUQX010008827.1:0-45002 GCA_015478945.1 Trachelipus rathkii
AACCGGGGTTTTCGGCCGGGGTTAACTGTAAATGTACACTAAAATTATAGAGGGTTAAATCAAACAAAAATAAAAAGAATATATTTTAGAATTCTTACTCACCTTTGTTTAATAAAATTGATGCAAAATATATAAACATAACTAAATATAATCAATTTTTTTTGAGGTATGTACTATGATGTCTCAAATTAAATTGAGACCAAATTATAATTTTTCCGATTTTTTAACATAAAAATATTCGAAAATTTGATATATCAAACAGAAAATAATCGAGAAAACGCTAAGGATACAAGAGGTCTTCTGCAAAGCTGAGAGGTAATAGTCGTAATTAGTCGAAATCGGTTATAACTAGACAGTATGAGCTGGGGGGGTAAGATGATTCTGGTTAAGTGGTCTATAGTTGTAAAGTATAAATATAGTAGTGCAGAGATGTTACAAGAGAAATCAAGCGATGTTATGTGTATACTGGTGGCAGTGATCTATTCCGAAATGTCCTGATGAAGAGGGACGAGTGTTGGCGTGCGTCTAGCGTTAAAAGCTGTGAGCGTATGTAAGTTCGTGGTGGATTGTTCTAAAGTTATAGTCATAATCTTAATTGAATATTATTATAATATATATATATATATAATATATATATATATATTAGTATAATATATATATATTATAGTATATATATATATATAGTATATATACTTATATATATATATATAGTATATAAATTATAATTATATATAATATATGTATATATATATATTATATATATATAATATATATATAATATAGATATATATATATATATATATTATATTATATAAAGTATAATATACGTATATATTAACATATATACATACTCCAGTATTATAATATATATAGTATAATATAATAGTATTTATATACTATTTACAGTTGTCACCACCACCCACGGGCAGAGCCTATTCAAGTAGGAGGGGGTATTGCACACATCAGTTATTCATTCAACTAACGCAAACTACGCAGATGAGCCAACAGAAAGCGGCTTTAAAGTGAAGTAGAGAAACTTAAATTCCAGGCAGGAAATAAGAAGATGGAAAACAGAAAAAGAAAAATTTTCCCCCACCCCCAACAGAACAGAGGTGGCCAGAAAGAAGAAGCACCACAGCGAGCAGCGCCTGGAGTTACCAATATAAACACAAAACTCATGCGCCGAACAGCACCCCTTGTGCTACGAGGGCGTCGTAAAGGTGGTGGTACGCAGGGAGAGTGATAAGTTCCCTCGAGCACACCTGCCGCTGCGGTATCTATAGAAAAGAGATAAAATGCACTCAACAACGCGCCGCAAAGATAGAGGGTCAGAAGAAGTGGAAAGTTCGGAACAGTTTATAAGTCTTTTTGGCCTTGACTACGAGCCCTCTATTCCAAAAGCGGGTGAAATCAGAGCCCCCCTAGATATGAGAAGCAGTACTACCTTACAAGGGCGATTAGAGGCCCCAAGTATAGCTGGAGGCAACTGAGAAGAGGGGAAAAAAAGTCTCTTTTGCAGTCTAAACAGAACCTCCAGTTTCTTAGAGGCCGCCCTAGCAACCGTTGTGTATGTGAGGTTTCCAAAGACAGTTTTTGGTTATGTTAAGCGCCAAGGATGGTATTGTATTGTATCAAACAGGAGAGACGAGAGAAGTCGAAAGTGATAGGGAAAGTTTAGAAGGTGTCTTATAAGGAGATTTGTAGAAGTTCTGGATTTTTTAAGGATTGAGAATTTTGCACAAGGTTGAGCATTACGACCCGAACCCGAAATTTTATTTCAGGTCAGCGAGAAATAATCGGAACAGATCTAAGACGAGAGGAAATTCTAGAGTAAAAAGATGGAGCAGAATTGATATGAGTTGAAGAATGAAGGTCGAGTCATCGGCATAAGCGAGTGGATAAGGATTTATGATTCGCAACGTGAAGAAGATCATTAAATGAAAAATATAAAAATAAAGTTGGAGATAAGACAGAACACTGAGGAACACCACATTGACACGAAAAAGAAGAAGAAGTCGCCCATCAACACTAGCCAATATTGAGCAATTTGAAAGAAAACTAGACATAAGGAAGCAAAAGAGAAGGAGGAAACCCAAGGAGGGGAGCTTGGAAGAAGCAGTGACCGTGCCATACGACCCGGTCAATGCCTTGGATATGTCAACGCGCCACCACGCAAGTCTCCCGTAGTTTCCCTGAGGGCGGAAATACATAATCAGTTAGAAGGTAAAGTAAATATCGCCAGTAAGACCTCGAGCGCCGAGGAAAGCCGTTACTGGCGATCGGAAAGTATAGTGACACAGACTACGCCAGATGATATAGGTAGAATGCGTTTCACAGAGGATCTTAGTATGAGAATCAAGTGAGAATATACTAGGCATAGTTAGAAGGATCAGAGCGGCTTTTTTTTCGGAACACGTTGGAGCATATATATTATATATATATATATATATATATATATAATATAATATAGTATTACTATAGTATATATAGTATATATCTATATATATAATATATATATATATATATATAATATATATATATAATAGTATATACTAATATATATATAGTATATATATATATAATATATATATTATAATATTTATATATATATATTTAATACAACTTATTCTTCTAGAAAATCAATTACTTGGTATGAAATTTTTTCGAAAATATTTATTAATTGAATTAATTAATGTATTCCTTTTTTATACTAATTAAAATTACTAATTAATTGAAATTATATTTAAATTTTCAATCCTACGTTTTAAGACTTTCAGAGTTTTTGACTTACATTTCTAAATTTTAGCTAACCGGCCCGCCCCGGCTAAATTAAGCAGCCCCGGCCCCAAAAAAGCTTATCGCCCCCGGTCGATCCCTAATTGAGCAAACTGACTTTTACTTCGCAATGTCCGGTAACAACCCTTGACAAATGAGAAGATTGGCAACAAATTAATTTTATGCTCGTCGTCCATAAAAACGGATCATGCGTAGAGAAAAACTAAAACACTATTTGGAATCTGCATAACAAACACTATATAAAAAACAATAAAAAAATCATAAGAAACAAAAAAAAAATTTTGTTACATTGTGTAATAAACTTAGTTTCGGATATATAAAAGGTTCTAATAAGGAAATTCCTTGAGCTAGTTTAAACACCACACAGAATGGCACTCCGACGGTGAACCGACTTCAGAAGCATTTTAAACCCTGGCATAACCGAGGGCTTGCTCAGCGTAACAAAAAAAAAAAGTTCACAGAATGAACCGCCTTATCACGAACCCCTGGCAAAGCACTGATAGTGGTGATGTGGCTTTTCAGCAAGATTACAACCTACTGAAGATGAACTAGGATTGTGGCACTGTTTGCTTTGATAAGTCCATGGCTGAAATTGCATTGCCATCTCATTCACCTTCAAAGAGAATCACACCAAGGAACCTCATCAAAAAAAACTGAAGAGACGTATCAATTGGAGCAAAGATAAATTCAAATCTGCAATCTGTGAAAAGAGGAGATGAAGCTCTGGCGAAAAACATGGAAGATGCTGGCTCCAGAAGAATCCTTTTCATGTGGTGGAGCATGAAAAAGTGGACCAAAGGTTTCCATTATTCAGGCTGCCAGCAAATATTTTCAGTCTCCCTCATCAAGTCCGCAGAGCGAGAGTATTTTTTAGTGTCGGTGGGATGTAAACACTCCGCAAAAGAGGAAACAAGGCTATGCGACAGATACTTAGTGAAAGCTTAATGTTTTTGCATCACAATTTTGAATTTTTGAATTTGAAGTATTGAATGATATCTATTTTTGTCTTAAAGGAGTATATTATTATTATGTCATGTTTGAATAATAGCGTTTTTTTATTTGTCTTTTCAGCAAGATTATTGAGGTTTCTTCTTAGCATTATTTTTATTCTTTATTTGGTGCTAGTTAAAGAATCTTCTTGTAATTGTAATAATGTTAAAACAAAAAAAGCTAGTAAGCTAAACTTTGTTAATAACTTACTGGAAATGGAAATGGGAATATTTTTTTTAATAAACACAAACATAAAAAAGCTCATTAATATTATATTTGCATTAGTGATGGGACGATTATGAAATTTTTGCCGATGACCGATGAGAATGATCGATTAGAGCAAATTTTGGCCGATCGACGAATGACCGATCTAATTGAAAAAAACTATTTTTAAAAAATTTATCTCTCTCCTCTCTCTCTCTCTTCTCTCTATATATATATATAATAATATATATATATATATATATATATATATAGTAATATATATATTATATACTATAATAATATATATATATAATATATATATATATATATATATATAGCTATATTTAATAATATAAGGGCTGTAGACAGGAGGCGTCAAGGGGTTCAACCTCCGAAATTATTTAAGCGTCAAAATTTTTGATTCCTTAAGTCTCGAATAATAATAATAATAATAACATAATAATAATAATAATAATTAACAATAATAATATAATATAATAATAATATACTAATATAATAAAATAATAATATATAATGATAATAATAATAATAATGATAATGAATACAATAATAATAGTAAATATAAGACTTTGATGCTTTTTCAAGCCTACTGATTATTTCTTTTCAAATGAAAGATAAATACTTTAGTATTATTCTTGAATAAAATAATACATTGATTTAAGTACATACAAGCCTTTCGTCCATTACACTTCGGACATTTTCTAAGGAATAAATTTTATTTTTAAATATTTTAACGCCATTTTTGATAAAAATAACAAAAATAAATAAATAAAATTAATAAATTTTAAAAGTAGAGAAGTTAACTTACATTGACTTTTTGTCATGTTAAAAGATGTTTAAAAAACTGACATTTCATTTATATTTTATTGTCTTATCACTTTGGTTATGACTTTCCTTTAAGAGCAACGACTCCCATTAGTGCGCAATTCATAAAAATCATTTTATCTTGTTATGATGGAGAAGCCTTTTCTTTATGCTGTTATACGGGATTTTTGTGATGTTCTTCATTAAAAATGTTGAAAATATTTTGCTTCGGTTTTCATACTTATGCTGCGAACGGTATTCGTTGTGTATCCGATATAAGAGCCGTTACATCCACTTTCAGAACATTGAACATCGTACAACGCAACGTTATCTCTCACCATGCCAGAAAAGCGCTTCACGAGGAAGAGAAGCACGAAGCTCAATTTAAATGGCTTATAGTAAGATCTAGATACAAGCTTCTTCCCCATCTTTTGCTTTAATATGCTCTTATTAAAATTAATTTTTAATTTGTTCTCTTCCTCTTTTTCTGACTGATATTTTCAGTTTTATAAATACACTTCGACTTATCGTTTCTCGTTTTATTTGAAGGTGTTGGTAAATAATTAATTTAAAGTGTTCTTATGTTTTCTCTATAATAATTGGTGGGAAGTTATTGTTTATTATGATTCTGCGTTATTAATTTTTAATTTCTAAGTATCAAAAAGGGTCCAGTCGACGAATCTTAAACGCTCGGTGACACTAAAGTTCTTTAATGGTACGATAAGCTCTAGTGTTTTATAAAACTGAATAATATCAGCTCAGATAAAAAGCAGGAAAGAACAAATTAAAATTAATTTTTAAATAGAGCATATTAAAGCAAAAGGCGGGAAGAAGCTTGTATTAAGATCGTACTATAAGCCATTTAGAAACTGAGCTCGTGCTTTTCTACTCGTGAAGCGCTTTTCGGATGGTAAGAGTAGTAACGTTGTGTACCGATTTCAATGTTTCTGAAAGTGGATGTAACGCGCTTATATCGGATACACAACGAATACCCTCAGCATGAGAATGTCACATAAGTTATATTATAAAAATAATAATAATAATAATAAGTAATAATAATAATAATAATAAATAATATAATAATAATAATAATAATCAATAATAACATAATTTATGGTATTATAAATTAAAATGAATAAGTTATTTATGTAATGGAATGAGGAGACATGTTTGTGTCCGTAACGATTTCTTAGGTCAGTGCTGTTCCTCATATATGTATAAATATTTAGACCAGGGAACTTATAGTAAAGAGTTCCAAGTTTGCAGATGATAGCAAATTGGCTACCTCAATAAGGAATAATGATGGATGTATAAAGATTTAAAAGATAAGGAGGGAAGCTGTAATCGTTGATGGGCATAAGCAGCGGTTCATTCCTTCTTTCCACGCTAAAATTTATTCTTTCTCATTCATTTCCTATCTAAAACTCAAATCTTCTTTTCCTCATATTCCATGGTTCGATCGTGCTTTTTATTTCCTGGCCATTCAGGCTAGAGACAGTGCCTTGTCGGGTGTGGTACAAATTTCGGTTCTCTATCACTCTTGCTGATTTGTCATTCAGCTACGCAAAATCGTCTGCACGATACTTCTTCGACGAGCAAGCTGGCTTTCATCAAAAGAAAGTGTGCGCTAACCTCCTTTTCTCCTACTGACCAAAATCTCAATCTCTAGCAACTTTCATGTAAAATCTTGCATTTTCCTCTTCTTTCATTCGATCTTGATCATGTGTTGCTAATTCCTCCAACTGAAAAAAGGCTAATCTTTCAGCCCCGTCGCTCAACTAATATTCTCATATGGTCTCAATACTAGCACTTTAACTCCCTCAGTGTTGGGAAAGCTCTCCATCATGTCCAACCTTTTCCGAAAAAAAGAAGCCGCTCTGATCCTTCATAACTATCGCCCTGTAAGCTCTCACTTGTATTCTATCTAAGATCTTTGAAACCTCTTCTCAACTCACTTCTTAGATTCATCTGGAAACTCACTCCAATCGCCAGTACGGCTCTCGTGCACGAAGTTTCTGGCGTTATACATTCCTATCTAACCGATTTAATGGTTTTTTTGCTCTAGGAACTACGGAGAGACTTGGTGGTTGGCGCTTCGACATATCCAAAAGTCTTGCGCTGAGGGAATGCAGGCTTCTTTGCATTGCTCAAATGCATCGCTTCTGGGTTTTCCTCCTTTCTCTTTGGCTTTTTACTTTATATCTAGCTTTCACTTCAATCGCTCCAGATATCGGCCTGTTGTTATGGGGCGATTTTCTTCTTCTTTTTCGTCAATAGTGTGTTCCTCAGGGTTTCTGTCTTATCTCCTTACTGTTATTCCTTACTTTTCATTATGGATCTTCTCACCTGCACCTCTAACTCTATCCCCTCGTATATCCGAGTGATCGACCCTTCAGTTCTTTTATAACTTCATTAGTCAATTACTACTTCGCCAACTTTTTACTTCTGGAATTTGCCTCTCGTCTTAATCTTTCCGATTTTATTTTCGCTGATGGATAGAAATAACTTTGTGAATTCAATTTCTTTAAAAACGCCAACTTTTTACAAAATCTCCTTCCCAAAAATAACCTTCTAATGTTCCTGTCTCTTTCGAAACGGTTCCTGTCGTCTCTCCTGGTTAGAACAATTATAAACTTCCTTGCCTTAACATGAAACAAAAAAATGTCCTTGGAAACCTCACATCACACGGTTTTGCTAGGGCGGGCTCAAAGAACTGGAAGTTCTGTTTAGATTGTGAGACCTTCCTCCTTTTCTCAGTTGCTGTAGCGCTATACAAAGGTCTCATCCGCATCCATGTATGGAATACTGCTCTCATATATGGGAGGGGGGGAGCTCTGGTTTCACCCTGCTTTTGGACAGGGTCGAGTCAGCGGCAAAAAGGCTTATAAAGCTGTATGTACTTTCCAGTTCAACTTGACCTCCTAATATTTGCAAAGACGATTGATGTTGTGCTTTATCTCTATTCTATAGGTACTGCAGCAAGCAACTGCTCGAGGAACTTATCAATCGCCTACCACTACCTTCTTAACGAACGCCTTCGTAGCACAACTAAGGTGTGTATCGTGCGCACGAGTATTGTGTGACAATTGGTAAACTCAGGCTAGTTTTGCGGTGGGTGCTTTCCTTCTTTCCCACCAACCTCATGTTATGTGGAAATTCTATCACATCTTCTGTATTTCCTACGTCTGAATTTAATCTCCTCACTTTAAAGCCTGCGGGTCTGTGCTCATATGCTTAATTTGCGCTAGATGGTGAAGCATTTTAGAGTACTACCCCCTTCCCTTAGAGATGAGGGCTCGAGCCCGTGAGTCACACTGTGACAACTGTAAAAAAAATCCTTGAATGGGCAGAGATGTGGCAAAGGAACTGAATCTCCTATTCCCCCATCAAAAAACATCATTTCAGTAATTATTCAAGAAAATCGTACTCTTTCTCAACATTACCTCTCTAGATGGCATCATATGTCGCAACCCACACAAAATTTTGAGCTGCTTTTCAAAACTTAAATTTAACCTTTAGACTTCTAGTACTCACACACACAAAAATCTACCATAGCTTATCTACTCAAAACTGATCACTTCACATCAGAATTGCAAATTCTTCTATTCCCTCTCATTCCTTTCCACACACACAAACACCATCTTCCACCAACCACTGCATTTTCACTGTTTCTTTCATCTTCTGTTTCTGTCACAGGCTGGCGAGCAATCAAATTTTATGCCGCTTTCTAAAATACATCCTCACTCTCTCGTCCTCAATCTCCTCAACATTTATTCCTCTGACATTTCATTAAAAGATACGATTCATACATTTTCGCCGAAGGATTGAAGGGCGCTTACTGGCGATCACGACTTTCTCCGAGGCTTGCATTAGCATTCTGGCAAAGATAAGTGTGGCGGTTCACACTCAAATTTGAATTTGATTTCCTGACTTTCCCTGACTTTCCCTGACCAAACCTGCAAATTTTTTCCCCTGACCAGCGTGTTCGTTATTTTTTGGTGTATAAAATATCTATTAATTCATATTGCAGCCTATTTACTCAGTTCATACATTTAAATTATTGAAAATTTACTTTAGAAATTGTTCATAATCATAATAAATGAAATTTAAAAAAATATTTTAATTTTAGTAATCATCCTATACCTCTACCCATAGCCGTCCAAAGCAACTCCTTTTTTATTTTTCAAAAAGAAAACAGTTTTTATTTATACAACAAGAAAATAAAGTTAAAAGCTTACATTAATTGAGGCCTAGTGGATCATAGCGTCCAAGCTGTTACTCACAAAAGTTCTAAATGGGGAAATTTAGATTAATATTTTTAACAATATTTGAATTCTTTGATTTTATAAAGTCTCTTCTGTTTAAGCCTTCAGTTTTAACATCTTTCTCTGCTCTCAAGTTTATTGATCTGTATGGATGAATATTCTTTTTTCAACCTTTTTATTCCCTTCTTTTTCTTTCTGTTTTGACTCTTTGAGATGTTCTTCATATCCCTATGGGCAGCTCTTACATTTGTCACATTTTTTAAGTGATAAGGAACTTTAATGAATACTTTCAATGAGAATCTTATAGCATTTTGTGACAACCTGTTTCTTTGAGAAATCAACTATGTTCTTTCAGAATTCATGCCACTAAAAATTGCTTAATTTATATGAAACCCTCCTTCACCTGTCGCATTTCCATGCAAAATATCAGTCGCTAATTTAATAATTTGCCACAACTCCGCATAACATTGATTCTCAGGTGCTATAAAAGAAAAAAAACTCATCAAGTCTCTTAGAAGGACAATCACCATCCAAAAATATTTTGAATTTTAATTCACGGGTAGAATGAGCTTCACTGTAAAGTAGAGTATAGTGCTTTTTCTTTCTCAGCAACAGAATCTGTGATTCAGTTATTGGTGTGCAATGCCTCTAGCAATAAATCAATCTTTGTTCCTTGTTCTGGCTGATGAAAAACTATACCTAGGAATCTCAATGATGAGAGCCATTGACAGGCTTGCTACTTCCAGAGGACATCTTTCTAATATTTTTCTTTTCATTTTGATTTGCAACAGTGCTGGCATTCAAAGTTTGGTCATGTAAACTTCAATGCAAAAACTTAGTTGTGGTTTGTAGCAGGCATTTTATCTAGAACTTAAGAAAGTCTTTCCCATAATGATAAAATACGAGACATTGGTAAATCGTGAACAGAAGAATGAACCAAGGTTCAGTTTGACGTCCAACCAGTCGTTAAAGTTAAACTTTTTTTGCTTGAAGTCATTTTATAAATAAATAAATAAATACCTTCAACTGCAACAAAAATCAAAAATCACTTCGTCAAACCTCAAAAAAAAAAAACACCTCAAAAAAGTATAAATCCCTAAAAAGAAAGATATAAACAGATTAATCATAAGTCATACAGTCTAAAACACATCCATATACCAAATCACCGTTCCATCGAAGGATGAACTTGGAACAACTTCTACGAACAGAATAGGAAGAATAGTAGGTAATAGTGAACTAAAAATAGAAAGAAACAGGATAGAAGTAGATTTATGGAATGTCATTCCTAGCCCATCCTTTTCATTCACTTATACATACATCCTTCATTCACAATATAGCAGTAAGGAAAAAAAAACATAATAATCAAAATAGTGTAACTTGGTCATGGATCATTCCTCAATATGTTTGGAAATTTCCAAAATTTTCCCTGACTTTTTTGGAATTCCTGACTTTCAGCATATTTTTAAACGTTTCCCTGACTTTCCCTGACCAATTTTTTTTCCCTGACTTTCCCTGACTTTCCCTGACTTTCCAGAAAGTGTGAACCCTGTAAGTGGTAGTAGGCAGCCAACCTAACTACCACCGTCCCTTAGTCACCTTCTCGACAACGCAGGACATACGATGTGGGCAAATTTTTTCCTCCTACACGTATGGATATAAAGGATAGGGATGTCTGTAGATGTTGTCTAGAGAGGGGTGTGGATATAAGTATGTGTATATGATATGTTTGTCTGGAGGATGAGTGTGGATATGGAACGCATAACAGAAAGACGAAACCATTAGGCACTGGAATGTCCTACATACCAATATAGCAAAATGGTATATAATATATATATATATAATATATATATATATATATATATTATACATATATAATATATATATACTATATATGTATATATATATATATATATATATATATATGATAATATTATATATATATACTATATTAATAGTATAATATATTATATATATATATATATATATATTATACTTTATACTATATATATCATTTATATATATTAAGTTATATATATTATATAATATATATAATATATAATATATATATATATATATACTATAGTATATATATATCTATATATATATATATATTTTCAAATAGATGATATGTTCCAATCTTTCTATGATCCACATATTCTTATTATCATATTATCTATAATATTGATTTTTAATATTATTCAAATCTTATATACTGTTCAATAATCGGCAAAAATAATCGAGCGATTCTGGAAGTTTGCGATGAACGATGACGATGACGATTTAAAAAAAATATGCCGATTTTTGACGATGACGATGACGATTAATCGTCCCATCACTAATTTGCATTTATTATTCCTTTAAGATACTATTTTAATTTATAAAAAAAATATACTTGGGCACAACCAAATATGAAATAAATGACTATGTATTGGTTGTACAGGGAATCAAATCACTGAGTTGCCTAGCAGACAACAAGAATGTTATATCTTATCTACTGTGGAATTTATTATATTAATTAAAGTATCGGGATCAGGTATCGGTATCAGCACCTAAAAAAATAGTATCAATATTGGTATCGCTCTTTTCTGGTATTTGTTAACATCCCATATATATATATATATATATTATAATATAGTATATATATATAATATATATTATATATATATATATAATATATTATATATTATATATATATATATATTATCATATATATATATATATATAATAGAATATATTATATATATATATATAGTATAGTATATATATATATAATACATGTAATATAATTGCTATTCATTAATATAAGTCGATTGATATACTTCTTTTCGTTTTTTTCCAACTAATAAATGCCTTAAAAACGCCGTCTTGGCAAAATATAAAGGTTAACTTTTTTTTATTTTGCCAAGAGTATTGGTACAATTGCCAGCTGATCCGACGGGCGCGCTCGGGCGTTTCCAGGTACTCAAATTTTGCCTCCGCTTCTCGATTGTTAAGTGTATTTTTTTTCAATTTGAAGCGTTTTCAACGAGAGCTATTTTGCACACGTGAGGCTGTCACTCGGGCTTCTGGGTAACTCAGCTATAGTATAATTCTTTTTTACTTAATAAGTTTATTGATAGTATATTCCAAATTTTGGCTTACAGGACTAGAGAGCTCCAACAGTATGGTATGACAAGATTGCCAGATAACTTTCTATGAGAGACATACCACTTGTTAATGCAGATCCAATCTTTAAAGTAAGAATAGTAGATGAGCTGAGTCGAAAAGAGTTACGGTTCCGCTGGAACTTTTCCAAGGTTACCGGGATAAGTTCCAGAGTTCCAGCACTGAAAACCAAAATATTCTGGTTCTGGTAACTCCCTAATAATATATATATATATATATATATATATATATAATCAGTATTGTTAGTATATAGTTATATAATATATATATATATATATATATATATATTTAATATATATATTTTATATATAGTATATATATATATATATATATATATATTATATATAATACCATATATATATATACCATATTATATATAATATAATATATAATATATAATATATATATAATATAATATATATATATATATATATATATATATAATATATATATATATATATATTATATAATATATAATATATATATATATATATATTTATATATATATATATATAATATTTATATATAGTATATATATATTATAGTATATAATATATATCTATAGTATATATATATATAATATAATATATATATATATATAAATATATATATATAGTATTAGGTTATATAAGTATATTATATATATATAGATTGTGGTAGAGATAGAGAGAGGAGAGAGAGAGAGAGAGAGAGAGAGAGAAATTTTAAAAATATTTTTTTTCAATTAATCATCATCATCATCGGCAAAATTTCATAATCGTCCCATCACTAGTATTTACCAGTCTGCGAGACTAAATTTTGGCATAAGGCCTCTTTGGCTATCTTATGATAAAAAAAGTGCAAGCTGACTTTTGTAAAGAAAAGAAATCTTTCAGAAAGCTAATTATAATAAATATGATTTTAACAAAATTATTGTGTAAGATAATTACTATTAATAATAAAATTAATAAAAATACCCATATGACTAATAGTAAATGAGAAATAAACAGATCTATCTCTCTTTATAGCAGATTTCATTTAGTACAAAAATAAATGTAAAATGTTAAAAAAAAAAATATTTAATCCTTTTTTTTTTATAATAATCAGAATAATAAAAATCATCTGCATGGAAGAGTAATCCCTAAAGGGCGAAAGTTGTTTTTTTTTTTATTTTTTGGAAGCATGTGAAAATCCTAGACTAACTCTGAGACTAGACTAACTCTGTTATAAAAAAAAGTACTCCCAATAGAAATAGGTCCGAGTGTTTTTCGTTGGAAGACCTATTATCTAATCCTTAAAATGAAAACTACATTTGCTTAAAAATCAAATCCTAACGATGAAATTATATAAAAAAAAAAAAAAATTTAAATTAATAAAAAGATTCAAATAATGAGATTAATAGCAAGACGCGAAAAATAAAAATAAAATAACCTTGGTAGTTCTTTGTGTTAGGCTCTCAGGGCCTGTTAAAAAAAATCATTTTGTTTAAAAATTATTTATAATGAATAAATTTTAAAAATTGATATTAACAATAGGATAATGATACGAATCATTTGTTGAAATTAACTAAAACAAGTACGCTAGATAAAGTAGGTCCGGTCCTCATGGTTTTGGTCTGGGCCTAATGCAAATCAAAATGAAGGTCAAATATTTAAAATTAATCATAACTATATAAATTATAAAATAATATCCATAATAAAACAAAGAAACTATTAATAATACAAATTAACAAAACTAATAGCTGGCAAAATTACTTAAAAGAAAGTAGGCTTCCTAAAAGTAAAATTATGACCGCATGGTCTTGGTTTATTTTTTTTTTCAAAATAAATGCAAAAATCCTAAATTTTGAGGAAAAAAATGAAACCCTGTTAGAATGAAAATGATAATAACATGTAATTAATCTAGCTAATCAAAAAAAATATAAATCTTAATAGTTAATAAAGCTTGTAAAATGGTATCAACTATCAGATCGACTTTTCTTACATTTGGTCTGTGTTATCCATAAACTCTCTTTAGATCAATTTCAAAATTTCATAAAAAAAATAAAATAAAATAATATCTATGAGTCAATAATATTTACTAAGAAGAGGGCTATATACAATATCTTTACTGGCTTTTTCAAATATATATATATTTTCAGTGAAATCCCTGAAATAAAACCTTAGGGCTCATCAAGGCCTATGTTTTTCTATTGAAACCAGGTCTATGGTTATTTTAAAATTTTCAGATTAGCGATAATAAATGTAATAATATCCCTAATAATAAAAATCGCGAAAGTGCTAACTAATAACTCGTTAAATTAAAACAAGAACTTACCAAGAAGGAGAAAGGAGTTTATCACTGTGTATAGAACAAAGACTACTATATCAATGGACCTTGCGGAAACGTTCTGCATTCCCTTATGATGCTAGCGTGTAATGTGATGTTGCCTATTGGCAGATTTTAAGAAATTTTGTGAAAAAAAGAAATGGAGAAGCTAAACTGATGTAAAGTGTTTTTAAAAAAATAGAATTATTATTGGATTATTGCTTTTATCAATCTATACTTGGACGTTGAAAAACGGCAGAGTATATATAATATATATATAATTATATATATAATATATATATATAGTATATATATATATATATATATATAATATATATATATAATCATATATAATATATATATATATATATATATATATATATATATATATATATATATATATATATTTATATATATATATATATATATATTATAATAATAATAATAATATGTAAGAATAAATGGAGTTGAAAGTGATTGATTTAATATTAATATAGGAGTGAGGCAAAGATGTGTTATGTCTCCATAGTTATTCAATTTGTATATGGATGGGGTTATGAAAGAACTAGAGGTGGGGGTGGCAGAGGAAGGTGTTAGAATGATGGAGAATGGAAGAGAGTAGAGGGTGCCCTACCTATTATATGCTGATGATTTGGTTTTGTGTAGCGAATATGAAAAGAGTTTGAGAGGATTGGTAGAAAGATTTGGAAGGGTGTGTAAAAGGAGGGGTTTGAAAGTAAGCATAGATAAGAATAAGGTTATGGTTGTAGGTGAGGACAGTCCTCAGTGTGAAGTCATGTTGGATGGTGAGCAACTGGAACAAGTGTCTGAGTTTAAATATTTAGGATATATGTTGGATGAAAAGGGAACGGATAATGCAGAGTGTAGAAGGAAAGTTGTGAATGGCAGGAAGGTGACTGGTGCAATTAAATCGTTGGTGGATGTAAAGGAACTAAGTTTAGTGCGCTAGGGTCTTACATTGAGGGTATGTTGTTACCTGTAGTTGATGTATAGAAGTGAAACTATGGTCTGGAATAAGAGGTATAGATCTAAAGTACAATTTGTTCAGTGGGATATTCTTAGGGGTGTGTTAGTTGTGAGAAGAATTGATAAAATGAGGAATGAACGTATTAGAGAATTGTGTGGTGTGAAGAAAGGGGTAAATGAGAGAATAAATGAATATACATTGAGATTGTTTGGTCATGTGGAAAGGATGGATGGTAGTTGGTGGGTTAAGCAGATGTATAGTGGTGAGTGTTGTGGGTGAGAGTAAAAGGCACTAGTGAAGTTAACCCCCCAAAAAAAGAGAAGGGAAATTTTACTTTACTGCGCACCAAACTGAAAATAACCCAGAAGAACAAAGACCCCAACATGCACACCTTAAACTTAGAACTAGGATCTGAAACTAATACTACAACTAAGATCTGAGGCTAAGAAGGATGAAGTAAAATTATGACCGCATGGTCATGGTATATTTTAGATTATGTAGTACTAGTTAATTCTATTAGTTTAGTTCTATATTAATAAATATCAGATAATCTATCTGTTAATCTAATATTAAATAGTAAATAAATCCTATATTAGTAGATTAGTGTGCTAATGGACTGTTAATAGGTTAATAGTTAGTTAGTAGGTTTATCTATAATTAGTTAATTTCTAACGTTGACTGTCGCTACTCACCGGTTCTTAACCACTCAAAGACTCGGCAACCTTCCAGATGTGGCAGCCAAGTTGTTTGTTTTCAATTCATAGAAAAACCGACGAAAAATGCAGTATGTCGAATTGGTCTTTCAGTATTTTAATATTTATTCAGTTCGATAATTTAACGAAAGGGGAAAAAGAAAAATCATTCTTCGATTTTTAGTTTATTTAAAACGTTTTAATGGGGGAAAGCTAAGTAAAATTATTTACAATTTTAGAGGCTGATATTTCAGTTTATCTGTCTCCACCTTGTATTCAATAATAGGACTGCAATGCTGTACAAAATAAATTCCAATAAAGATTCCAAAATGTCAGAAACTCGCATCCACAGGTTAATAAATATGTCAACCAAATGGAACAAGCTATGTCAGAAATGTTGTGAATGAAGTGAAGGATGCTATAATATAAAATACCCGTTACTGATCGTTGATATCTGGAGTGGACCACAAGATGAGATAACCACACTGAAACAGGTTCTTGAGCTGGCAAGCTGAAACAAGTCCCTGCAATAGCAATTGGGCGTAGGCAACAATAGCACAGCAATAGCAATTACCATCCAGCAATAGCACAGCAATGGCAATTAACATCCAGCAATAGCACAGCAATGGCAATTAACGTTCATCAATAGCAATTATCATCCAGCAATAGCAAATAGAAAGGCAACATATATATTATTAACTCCAATCATGATGATTTAAAATAAATAAGATATTAAGCTTAAGTGCCTTACCCTATGAGAATGGAAATCCCTCTATATGGGTGCTGGTTATCTGCTTTGTTGGTTTTGATTGTAGATCTGAAGAGTTGAATAAACAATAACAGAATTAGACACTTATGATTGGAGCAAAGTCCAGAACACATAATCTAAAGAGAAATCAGAATTAGAAATCAAGTACAGAAATCTCAGTTATAAACTCACTTAATTTGAGGGTTGTGTTCCTTTTTTCACTGAGGTGGTCGTGTGTGGTGTGGTTTACAATTTTATAATAACAAAAAACCACACTGGACAAATAATCAAATAACCTGTGAATTGCCTATTTACAACTTTATATATAAGATGCCTAAAGATAAGATATTAGCAATAGGGGGAAAAATCATCATTATATTATGTAAATATAAATTATAAAAGAAACCATTAATAATATATTAATAAATATATATATAGGTGGCGTTGGAGCCACTGCGAACAGCGACCCCAACACCCACTGCACTAAAATTACGCCCCCACCAGTTTTTTTTTTATGTAATCAAGAGATGAAAACAGGACAATGAATCAGATGAGTGGAGAGCGAAATAAAAGTGATGGAGAATGATGATGAATGTCATTAGAATGAAAATAAAAAAACAGAATGGAAAGAAACAGAAACTGATAAATTTGCATCCCTAAAATCAATAATGCCGAAACCAAAACAAAAGAAAAATATTATTGAACTATAATGAAACTGTTAGAAACGTTTGGCTATTAAACGTTCCTCTTCGGCTAGAATCTGACATAAGGAGGCGAGAATAGAGCTTTGTCGATTAACTGTTAAAGCTCTATTTCTGATATTGGTAAGTATCATGCGAAGTTCTGAACGCAGATAGTCTGTCTGGTGTTGAAGATCGGATGGTATAGGACAAACTGGAAACAACGAAGAATAGTCAATATGATGACTCGTGGTGGCACAAAAGCCAAGGGAGGTAAACCGATAAAAGGAACGTCACCCAACCGTCTCTCTATATTAGTCAGAGTTCTGGAAGTCGACGGCTGAGGGGGTTCAACAGCTGATCGTAGAACCCGCTCCTTTTCTTCACTTCGTGAAGAGACTGAAGACCGACGGTGTTTAATTGGTCGAATAGTAGGTTTAGGCCTTGTAGAGGTGAAGA
This sequence comes from Trachelipus rathkii, assembly GCA_015478945.1. NCBI lineage: Eukaryota > Metazoa > Arthropoda > Malacostraca > Isopoda > Trachelipodidae > Trachelipus > Trachelipus rathkii. The sequence goes on from JABUQX010008827.1 coordinate 18,099, forward strand.
AACTTCTATATTTCTTGAAGAGTTGTTCTAGGAACAATCTGTTTGCATGCAACCCACCTGATAACATCAGAGATTCTAGATACAGTTTCTTCTTTTTGATATATTGTGCATGTGGCATTGTTTTTTACTTTGTGCTGCATTTATATGTTCCATAATAATAATAAAAAACCTCTGCCTGGAAGGTTTTGTCAATCAACTTTTAGCGTGAATATGCCAAATCTCAAAAAATCTAATGAAAGATCGGATTGAATGCTCCCTCATCATCTTAGGTATCATGGTGGCATCGTTCTGAAGATGATCAGCAAAGATGGGATCCCATGCCCTGATGATACGTTTTTGATTAAAGACGTACAGGTCTTTAATTGGAGGAATGAGAAGGTAAACTCTCACCCTCAGATTTTTCTTTTTGGCATAGTTCGTGATCTGTTCCATGATGGTGGGCACATTTTCAATAGAAAAGTTAGCAACTGGCTTGATCACTGTGGCTTCTTTATCTCCATTGGATATGGTTTTCTTTTGCCAGGCTAGAGGTGTGAGTGCCCATATAAGAAGAAAGTTGACATCAGAGGTCCTCTGTTTCTTGATATGTGCAGGGCAATCTGTGATGCTGCGACCCGAATTGTAGTCTACCCTAACACGAACATTGAACTCCTCTCTTAGGTAAATCTTCTCGCATCAAAAGAGATACAGTTCACTTTCACAGATCGCGAGCAAATCTTTATGACTAGAAAGAGAAGAATACGCAAGTTCTATTATTGCATGTGTGTTAGGTGTTTTTTAAAAAAAAGTGACTTGTTCCATTTACTACAATAATAATAATTAATAATAATAATAATAATAATAATAATAATAATAATAATAATAATAATAAAAAAATAATAATAATAATATCTTTTACTAAATTGACTTTACAAATTTACAAGTCTGATTAATAAAGTTTTTATTTATTTATCTGAAATTTTGTTTTAATAGTATTTGATTTTTCAAATGAAATGTTATTTATTATGATGTTTATTTTTAAATTTTATTTAAATTCTTAAATAGTATTTTCCATTTTAAGTTTAGCAAAAAAGATATTTTCATTTTTTTTAATTTATTAGTTTTACAAAATTTTCTTTTTTTCTTTTTACAAAAGTTATTATAAGAAACATTTTAATTTTTCAACAATTAAATCTTTTTCTGGTGCTTTTTTATTTTTGGAATTTATTTTAACTAAGTGTAAAATTTATTTTCTGTTAATTGACTTTTAAGCACCCTTTTCAATAGAACAAATTCACAAAAAAAATATACATATTTTTATACTGCTAAGTGTCTCTGTTTGCAAAGTGAAAAGGTGTTGGGAATGAAAAGAACATATGAGTTGTTGGCCAATATTATCTTGTTAAATTGCTACAATGGCAAATTATCAACATCAGTTCACTGGCTGTATATACACATCAACATAAAATATTCTAATTCTATAAATATACATTATGTACCTATCAAGGGGAAATATGTACAAAAATCACACATAACCAAATAAAGGTTATAAATGTTACATAAATATAAATCAAAAAATTATAAACTATGGCCAACGAAATCTGCTCTGAGAGAACTTATAGGCTTTGGGTTCAGTTTAGCTGAGATGATGGTAAAGATTCTACATAGTGTGAAAGATTTGTCTTGAATTTAGTGTGGAAGATTAGACTATGAAATGAATGCATGTTTACCACTATAGAGAATCATCCTTTCCCATAAATATTTCTACCCATCTTTCCCAAAAATATCTATCAATTCTCCATAGAATTCAGAAAAATTACGTATGTCTCCATATTCAGAAAGATTACATATGTCTTAAAATCAGAAAGATTACATATGTCTTACTAATTCAATCCTCTCACAAAAGCAAGAGAACAGGGTGAAAATAGGAAACGAGAACAGTGATACAGAAAAGAAAAGCGTACCGAAAAACACAAAGAAATGAATGAACAATCATTTCAATTACTATAATAAGCAGCTTCACCTTCTGCCAACGTATTCCAGAGGAGTTTCCACAACATGGGGCAAGTCAGCCACTTGTCCCATTTGTTGTGTGTGTGGATGAGGGGGAAAGTTGAATCTTTTCAAATCCTCTTCATCTATATGAACTAATTGCAAATTACTGTCATGGTTGACAGGATCAACATCAAGAACTTCACCAACTACGGTGTATGTGGCTGGCAGCATTTGAGACAAAGAAGGTGGAAAAGGCTATAAACCAGAATGGAAACTGGAGAATTCTGTAAGATTAGGACTAGAAGTAGTACTGCTAAAACGAAAAGGTGAAAAAGGTGGAGGTGTAACTTGTTGATTGCTAACTGGAGAACTGCTTAGAACTGCTGAAGGGCCAAGAAGATTCGAACTTGGTCTCTCCTTGAAGTATGAATTCAAGAAAGACGCTCCATCTAATTCAACTGTATGGAAAGATACTGCATTCGGGTTTGTTATAGACAGCAGCTGCGAAACAGAAACTGAAAACACAATAGTATGACTAAGAGAAGTCAGAGCAGAAGAAACCTGGAGTTGTGGAGGATACTGATTAGGATAGAAATCGTGGTAATCCACGAATGGAGATTCAGTAAATGAGACAGTCTCACTTCCAGAAGGACCAGGACTGCGGGTTGAAATCTGAGAAGTATCAGGAAAATACTGCTCCAAAGGTAAAGGTGGAACAGCAAAAGTTCGAGAGGAATCTTCTATTTCAACTGGAGGTGTTGCAAATGTAACTTTGGACGGAGAACTAGAAGGTTGAACCACGATAGGCGACAATACAGGAGTTCTTGCAGTAGGTAATGGTCAGCTCAAGGTAATTGCTCTATTTGCTCCCATAAATCGGGAAGTCTGGAAAATAACTCCATAGGAATAGGATTTGTTGGAAGAAATCCCTCAAAATCACTATTTTTTTCCTCTTCTTCATCAATAGGTTGGAATGGGTCAGGCTCATCGCCTGATATTAAACTGTCAGCAACTGAAATAACGTCAGTCATCTGTGTCTTCATCCATTTCTTCCTCCTCATCATCTTCATCAGTGAAGAACTCACAAACTTCAGGATTGCGAGATAAATACTTGTGAAGGTACGTTGGTATGTCAATCCACCCTCTTAGATGACAGAAGTGGACCTTCTGTAACTTATTAGTATGGTCATTAGCACGTCTAACAAGGGAAGTAACCCTGTAATCATTAACCTCTGTGACAATATTTGGGCCTTCCCATCAGCCTGAATTTCTGGATAGTGCTATGGCCAGTGTGAATGACTTTTTTAGCAACTTTCTGCCCTACTCTGAATGGACAAAATTTTGCACTGCCTTCCTTCCAATATTGTGGGAAGCTGTGTGTTGGAGAATGTGACTTCTGTAAGATGAAGTCAGAAGGCGACATACCAAGAGCACTGTGTGATGTTTATTGGATATGAGGATAGAAGAAGAAAGTTCCTCATCCCAGTCAGTATGATTTTCAAGAACTAAACATTTTATAATCTGTATTAAACTTTTATTAAACCGCTCACAGACCCCATTACTTGCAGGATGGAAGGGAGAAGTTCGTGTATGTTTGATGTGTTATTGAAGAACATTCTGAAAAGTGTGACAAGTAAACTCAGTTTCATTGCCTGTTAGAATTCTGTTTTGAACTTTTGGAAGGAATGGAACAATCTGATGTTTTAATTTTTTAGAAACAGAAGAACTAGATTTATTAGATAAAGGAACAACAGAAACCCACTTAGAAAAATGGTCAATAAGGACCATGCAATACTTGTTGCCAGAATTTGTTTGTGGAAATTGCAACAAATCCAAAGGTCAAATGGATATTCAGCTAATATTTTTAACATAGGAGGGGTCATTACTGAAGAAAATGTTTGCATTTGACAGATTGGACAACACCATACGACATTGGTGGCCAATCTTTTGCATACCATATGCCAAATTTTTCACAGACGAGTTCAGATGCGCCATATATATATATATATATTATATATAATATATATATTATACTATATATATATAATATTATATATATATATATTATCTAACTTTTTATATTCTATATATATTTATTATATTAATTATATATATCTCAGGGAGGGAAGTCGGAGTCGGGTAGTCGAGCATTTTGCAAGGGTGTTAAATGAGTCGGAGTCGGGAGTCAATCCCAAAAAGTTGGGAGTGTCGATTAATAACAAAAAATGATCCTATCGACGCCCATAAACAATTTTTATTAAACTTTTCAGACAAAAAAAAGTTTCTCAAACTTAATTTAATTTTTATGTATCAAGACGCTACATTTAATTTTTATTTGTGACTTTGTTTGTAGCCAATTTATATTTTTGTTATTTATCTTAATTTTTCCCTTATATTAAAAGAAAAGAAAATACTTTTTTTCTCAGCGATATTTTACATTTCTTATAGGTATTTTTTCTTCCGCAGCCGAATACGTCTTAATATTTTTCTGGTTAGAAACTCATGTAGTTCGATTCCCCTACCTACACCAAATAACAACTATTTGGCTTAAATGACTTGCAGGAGATTTTGACCTTTTTTATATATATTATATTATATATATTTATATTATTATTCTACTATATTATTAATCATATTATCATATTAATATATATATATTATATATAATATATATATATATATATTATATATATTATATATATCAGAGTCTGGCGGTCTAGTTATTAAAATACACTGATATTGAACACTCCATTTCAAATTCAGCCAAATTCAAGTCCATGCGATTATTTTCTAACTACTTTTCAATAAAGTTATTAGTTATTTATGTTTAAAATCTAAATATAAAGGTTGATTAACCATTTAATAAAATTCAAGATAAAAAATTCGTAAACACTGTTCCGTCCATTCTTCCTTCACAAAATATGATTGACAGCTATTGTTTTTGAAATTTATTTTTGTAGGGTTTACCAAGTCTGTATTTTTATTCTAAGATACCCGAAAGTATCGTATGTTCGCTTCCTAGTAGTGTTATTGTTTTCTATAATTGTCTCTGTAGTGCTATTGTTCTATTTGTCTCTGTAGTTTTTTTTCTATTTTATTTTATTTTATATACCGGTATGGCATTCAGTGATGGGAATTTTTATTAATCCATTAATTGGGCCAGGAAATATTTTAAAACAGCAAATAAAACTGGTTATAAAATAAAATGAACTTCTTATTGTGCATTAACGAATCATCAACAGCGAGCTATAGTGATTACTGCTCATACCACAAATTGTCTCTGTAGTGTTATTTCTCCCAGTTGCGGAGTCGGAGTTCGGAATCAGTTTTTTTAAAATATCGACTTCACTTCCTTCACTCGGTTGTTTTTTAAATCGACTCTGGGAGTCGGAGTTGGAGTCGATTTCCCAAAAAGTTTTTTTCGACTCCCCATCCCTGAATATATATATATATAACATTATTATTTTATATATTTATATATATAATAATAATATATATTATTAGTTAATATTACTATATTATATAATTATTATATATATATTATACTATATATCGTCACAGAATTAATGATTTCTCTATTAATTTATCATTTTATTTTTAGAATTCTTTTGATTTATTTAAATAATACGGCACTAATTTCTAATATGTCTCACTTTTTTATTGAAAAAATAAAAAATACAAAATTAATTTAATGAAATATGGATTTTATGGAGACATCCCTTAATGTCTATCGATAAACACAATATAATTTTTTCAACTGGATGATCGTATTGACTGTATCGTGTTTATTTACCAATATGGTGTTAATTTAAAAATCATGTTTCAAATATGGGTTTTTGGCTGGAAATATATATTTGAATATGTGATGTGACGCTTACAACAAATGCATTCAACTTGGTATGATATTTGTTACATACTTCTTTTATATCTTGCCAGATTTTAACAATTATTTCTCTGGAATAAATAAAATGAATTTTTATTTCTATTAAATTAAATTCGTAAGATAATAAGGCTGACGTAAGCCCATGTTTAAAATATAAAATCTCAAAAATAAAGTAGCCCATAGCAATGCACCACTTATAATCATCCAATGTGCCACGTTTGGTGCATGCGCCAAGGGTTGGCCACCCCTGCCATACGATGTCAGAAACCACCTGATTTACACATGGGTGCCAAAAATGCTTGTAGATTAGCTGCAGGAGTTTATTATGCCCGATATGAGCACAGGAAAAATGAAGGCCTAAAACTATATGCACAAGGAAATCAAGAGAGATGACATACAGCATTTCTCCCGAATTCAGCTTGTGGTAAAGTATCCCATTTTCTAACACAAGCTGTGATCTGTACTGTTTATAAACTTTATTAATCCTGAGCCAACTCTGATTATTATCTTTATTCTGAAATCCTCTTATGATCAATTTCAAATCTCTGTTGTTTGCTTGGTTCATAATATCTACTTCATTGATATTTGAGTCAGTTATCACTCTACTATTCATTACTTTAACTGTGCACACTTGAGGATGTGTCTGTACCTTACTACGGCTGATTCCATTTGCTATTACCTCTATTTTGTCATCCACTCCCCGACGAATTAGTTCTCTTTGGGCTAAATCAGGCATAAGTTCATTATCCCTGAGTGAATAAGTTCCCAAAATCAGTGCAAACTCCATATATTCTGAAGGAACTACAAAAAATTTAGTTGGTTGTGTAACAAAACAACCTTGAAATCTTAACTTAAAGTTGACATAATGTTTAATCGGAATCCTTTTATTCCTACCAAACCCACTGATAGCCCCACCCCTACTTTTGCCGCAGGCAAAAATTCTACTGGATCATTCAGGCTTGATATGACTTCGGAACTCACTAAACTGACACTTGCACCACTATCTACGAGGCATTCATAAATTTTAGAGCTATTATCTTCTAATGCCGCACAAACAATCAACGGATCTATGTCCGCTTGGCACAGGTTTATATCCACAACCATATCATCAGCTTAATCAACCAGGTTCGAAGTTCTACTCAGACAAACATGATAGATATCACTGTCAGTTAACTCTTGCACATCATTAGCATTACTAGGTTCAGCCCGAATCTGCCTATCACTACTGCTAACCACTAAGGTTTCAGCTAAAGGCTGACTAGCACTATTGCTAATGACTATTGTTGCTGCGCTAGAGTAACTAGCACTACTACTAACGACTACTGGATTTCAAAGAGAGTGACTATCACTACTACTGATTGCTACTATGTCTGTAATAGGGGGACTATCACTACTACTAGCCACTACGGTTTTGATACTAGAGTGTCTATCACTGCTGCTACCCTCTACTGCTTCTATATGAGGAGCCGTTATGAATTTCAACGTGGCTGTAAGCTCTTCTCCACTGGATGGCTCACTTCCGTGGAGACTTGGAGTTTAAAACATTCGCTTGAGTCTGATGGCGAAATGTCACATGTCTTAGTCCGTGAACAGTGTGTATTGTCCACTGAGGGAGAATTACTATTTCTTCTGTTGTGCCAAGAGACCTGTGGAGATCTGTGTTGTGTAGGCGACCTCTGGGTTTGATTTCTTGAACTATGCGGTGGAGTTCTGTGTGTACATTTATTTCCATCATGTGGGCCCTTACAAAATGGACACACTCTGCTAGAACTTGTCTGTGTTGTGCGTGGAGGAGTTTAAAACATTCGCTTGAGTCTGATGGCGAAATGTCACATGTCTTAGTCCGTGAACAGTGTGTATTGTCCACTGAGGGAGAATTACTACTTCTTCTGTTGTGCCCAGAGACCTGTGGAGATCTGTGTTGTGTAGGCGACCTCTGGGTTTGATTTCTTGAACTATGCGGTGGAGTTCTGTGTGTACATTTATTTCTATCATGTGGGCCCTTACAAAATGGACACACTCTGCTAGAACTTGTCTGTGTTGGGCGTGGAGGAGATCTTAAGGATCTACATTCAGACCTTATGTGTCCCCGTTTTCTGCAATAACTGCATACCCCTAAATACTTGTAACAATCATCCATTATGTGACCCACATTCTCACAGTAATCTCAAACGAGATGTCTTTTGTTAATGCTCTCGTCGCGATGTGTAGATGTCTGTGTGTAAGTATTTGGGTTCTGATTGCGTCGGCTAGTGTTCTGATTATCTCTGTAATACAGACTGTTATTGTTACTGTTACTGGATGAGGGATAATGTGTTTTCTTGTTCTGGTTACTGTTGCTATTGTCTTTATGGGAATTTGAATTATGTTGTGAATTTAAAAGGGCATCTGACCAACCAGAAATAATCACATCAATATTTATCGTCGAGTCTAAGTCATGGTTTGGTTGGTCTGATGTCTGCCTTCTGATACATAACTGCTTCCTGTTCCTGATATCGCTGCTTTCGGTTTCTTTTTACTGTAGTCGCGATCGTAGGAGTCGGCCAAACTAACTATCTTACTCCACGGTGCGCGAACTGGGCTATCCTCCTCTACTTGCTTAATATAGTCTGAAATTCTCTTCTCTACATAAGGTGGTAGACTCAACAAGAAAGCTGTTCTGAGGGAATCATGTTCTCATATTTTCAATACCAGTGTATGCTTTTTTTGGCTAAATGCTCCTAGCGAAGAGCATGCATTCGAACACTCTTGCCTGGTGTTCTGTAAGCGCTGTGATAAGCCTTCAGCTTATACTCATCTTTTCTCTTTTCTTCCTGATGAAACCAGGCTAATAAGGTTTCTTTTATGGATCTGTAGTTTCTATCATCTTTTATCAGTAGATTATACAACTGGAGTAATGATCCTTCCAGCTGTCTTCCCAATAAACGCAACCATTGATGTGGTGCGTTGGGGTAATTGAAAGCACAATACTGTTCAAAATCAGCCAGATAACTGACTAGATCTTGATCGGTCTCGTATGTGTACTTCCCTGGATCAACCACCTTTACTTTTCGCGAGTTCCTTGCTATTTCAGCCAAATAAAAAATGGCTTGCGACAACATTTCCATGTGTCATTCCATTATCTCAAGTCGTGCAGAGGGCAAAGAACTGTGTAGGTCCTCTACTTTCTGTATTAGTGTATGTTGGCTGCAATGGCGGTATATAGAAATGTCTGTTCTCTGCAAGACCACCAGTAGGTCCAGATAAACTAGAGGTCAAAGGTTGACTTTGAAAAGGTGTATGTATCGGAGTCTGAAAGTAATATCCATTATAAATATAATATAGCCGACTTGTGTGCTTCCATCATCTATATTTCCAAAGGAAGCATCACTATAACATAGTATCATTCATTTGTTACTTATTGGTTTCACTTTTATTTCTATGTATTCATTTTTCAATTTATTAATCCTTTTTATAATTTCCTTCATATCTTTATTTGTCGCATTATTATTCTTTCTAGAACATTTTAACTTACAAAAATTAAAACTGGTCTTGTATGTTGTGATATCCAATTCCGACTTCCATTCAAAGACCTATATATTGTCATCTCTTCCTTTTCTAATTTTCTTTCTTCTCTATCTGAATATTTCTCCTGTGACACTACCTTTAATTCATTAATGTAATTTATTTGGCTTAGAATTATTTCATTATTTTCTCTTTATATCAATAAACAATTTTACAAAATTTTTAATATTTAAAAAAAACCATTTTTTTTCTTTTTTTTAAATTATATGACCATTGTAAATCTTTTACTTAATTCCTTTATCATTTTATTGTGAAACTTTTCCGATCCAGCAAACATCAAATCATCAAATGGATGCACAATTTTCCTTCTAGTTGTTTACCAGACTTATAATGATAGATGGTATGGTCGTATATATTTTGTACCATACCATGATTATTCAAAAATTCCTTCATTGATAGATACCAGGCCACTGCTGCATCCTTTAATCTGTATACTGTTTTCCTTAATTTCCATATTTTATTTGTTTTCGCTTCTGGTGGAGGTTGTAAAAAGACTTTCTTTCTTCATTTCCCGACCTTGCAGGTACGCTGTCTTTACATCTAGTGTTCTAACTTGCCATTCATATGCCTGAGTGATACTCATGAAAATTTTTATAGTATCCGGGGTACATGTAGGTGCCTCTAGGTGTCTATATACTTTTTCTTTTAATCCTCTTGCCACAAGTCTTGCCTTTGTAATTGTTTTTCCTTTTTTTATTTTTTTCTGTTACTATCCATCTTGTGAATACTAATTTTCGGTTCTAATTATCTTTCACAATTTCTTCATATATGTTGTTATTTTTCCAGCTAATTAATTCATTTTGTTTTGCGTTTTCAACTTCTTCAAATAATGTTGCATAATAATTTGTAACCTCTTCTTCTTGATTACCTTGATTCTCTTCTTCACTTTGGTCGTCCTCTTCATGGACATCTTCATTAATTAATGCTATTTGATCATATTCATTCAAATTTATCCATTTAAAACTGTCATCATCCAGATCTTGGACATTATAACAAGAAGAGTACTTTTTACTTTTTGCCTTTCCAGCTCTGCTGAAAATTTTGACTCTATATCTTAATCCATTTTCTTTATTTCTTATTTCATAAATTTGATATCTTTTTATTTGTAATCTATCTTGAGTATCTTGTTTTTCTTTTCTATCTTTTGTCATTGTCACATATTCTTCATCATCATCTGTTTCTGATTCCGAGTCTTCATCAACAATGGTGTCATGTTTTTTTTCTTCACTTTCCTCTGATAATTCATGGTTTGTATCCTCCTTATTGTCGGTTGATTCACACTTATTTATTCTTGTTATGTGTACTTTAGCTATTTCATGAATGTTCCCTCCATGTTTTACTATAACTGTCTTTCCTTCTCTTCCAATCACCTTTGCATTATTTCTTTTATAATAAACAGTGTCTCCTATAAGTGACTTTTCTATTGGATGTTCTCTTATTCTCTTTCTTAATGCTCTTTTTATTTTTTCATATGATGTTTCCTCGCTTCTGATATTGCATTCATCACATTTCTTCGGATATATCATCTCCGCTACTCCCTCAGTTTCAATCCTCAGGTTGTCGAATCTGAAGATATAATCCTTTATACTTTCATTCTTCATTTGTTTGATATCTCTGAATTCCTTTATTTTGATAAACTGTATATTCTCCATCCTTTTCTGGTATTTTCTTTTTAGTAGGTCAAATAATAGCTTTTCTCCATTAGTACTCATTAAATCTTCCATAGATATGTTCTTCACGGTTTCAAAAGCATTTCCCTTTAATTTCATCATTAATTCTGCTGCTGGGTATTTTACTTTCTCATTCATTTTAATCCATAATTTTGCCTTCCTTAAATATTGATCAAAATTCTCTTCTTTCATCCCTGAGAATCTTGAAGCTTTAGTTTTTCCTTCTATTTCTGTTCATTGTAGATAAATGAATTTGAATTTATGTAATAAAATAATTGATAAAGAGGATTTTCTTACTGTTGTTACTTTGGTAACTCCGTCTTCCTATGGCTTGTAGTTGTTGTAATATATATTTCTCTCATATTTCTTTTCTATTTATTCATCTCTTCTTTTATTATTCCTTTTTCTTTATTATAAGTCCTTGTTTTTCTATCTTCTTTTATTCCTTATTGTAATTACTTTTTATTGTTCTTTATTTCTTTACTCTTATTTAAATTCTCAATAAACATTTAAATTATTACATAAACTTTTTATAAAGTCTTATAAATTATTCTGAAACTATTAAATAATTACTTAAATTTATTAATCTTTATATCTTTTTATAATCTTATTTATTGGAAGGAGAAAAGTGATTATGGCATTTATCATCTATTATATATATATATTATATATATATATATATATATATAAATATATAATATATATATATATATATATATATATATATATATATATATATATATATATATATATATATATATATATATATATATATATAATATATATATATCCACATCTGACTCTCTTTCTAGATAATGGCCTACTTGTACCATCAGTATCAGCTCAATTAAGATTAAATCTTCTTTCAACAGCCAATCAGTTTGGCTTAACAAAAAGTCGTCAACTTGAAATGATTGGAAGAGGGGCTACTGAAATAATCATATCTGTAATTGGGGGAAGCCATAGGTTTGTAAATTTAAAATTATAAAAATGAAAATTTGAATATATTTATTCTTTCATTTTTTTTTCTTTCTTTCAGCTTCCCCTCAGCTACCCACAGACTGGGGTTAGGTACACAAACATGCACTGGATGGTTAAGTAAAAGAACATAACCTAAGTTAAAAAAGAAAGACCCTCAAACCCTTCCCTTAAGTGCGAGCCCTTCGCAGCCAAAGTCCACATTAGAGCTTCACCTTCCGCGATAGACTCCCACTTTGGTTTCTCATCTGTGTCGGGGTTCATCCCCTGGGCCAAGCTCACAACCATGCCCCCTCGCAAAACCATGATACACCATTTAATTTGAAAATTAAGGGAAGATTGACCCCGCACAGTTTAGATGTGAAGCATTCCCTCAAAATTTTAAACCTCTTTAATTCAAAATCCCTTTGTCATAGAAGATTTTCCTTTGCATTAGTGTCTTTTCCATATGAAATAACTTTATGCACAAATTTTCATCAAAATTTGAAACATAGTGGTGTAAAATTTATATTTTTTTTGTTTGATCTCTCCTGGAATGCCCAGGACAGATCAAACAAAGCAAAGCACCACTATGTCTGAAAATTAATAAATAGGGTTACTTCGCTTGGAAAAGAAACTGGTGCATATAAAAATTTCCAACGACCAATGGTTTTTGAGTATAGGGGTTTAAAGTTTTTTTTGGGTTGGAGAGGTATCTATCACTCCTTAACTTTATGCATAATACTACCCTTAATTTTCAAATTAAAACCAACATATTATTATATATTGTATAAACTATGCTAAAGGGTTCTATGAAACTAAATATAATATTCTGCATCTTTGTTGCTATTATATAATTTCAGGATTCACATTGTGTCCTATTTTTCTACTTTTCCTACTACAGTAGGAAATGTGCTACTTTTGAAGAAAATGTCCTACTTTTCCTGCTTTTTTTGCTTTTTTCACTCAATGTTGAAGTTGAAGAAAAAAAATTCAAATCACGGTTGATCAGTATTGGAGTAAGATTTTTCTCTGAAAAACTTTTAATCAATGTAAGTATCCTCAGTTGATGAGTCTGGTTAAAGCTCTCCTCATCATTCCTCACGGAAATGCTGATGTTGAATGTGGCTTTTCACAGACATCCAATTACTTTACAAATTCCAGAACCAATCTTTCTCAGGCATCAGTTAGTGCATTACAGTCTTTCAAAGATGGCTTAAAGCAATTTGGTTATGAAGTCCATAAGGTGCCCATATCAAAGGACTTCATTAAGAAGGAAATCAATGCTCATAAATCTTATTTAGAAATATTGAAGGAAGAGAAACGGATCGAGGCCCAACTAAGAAAACAAAAAAAGGAAGACATAGAAAACGAATGAACAAGAGCTGTTTGAAATGAAAAATTTTTTTTGGAAATCTTCAAAGAAAAATCCCTTCAGGAAAAAGAAGCTAAAGCTACAACAAACAATACAATTCCTTGGCTGAAGAAGCCAATGTAAGTTTTAAGAATGCATTACAAAACACCGCCATTCACTCATATTATGCACCTTCTCGACTCTTGTCAAAGAAGCAATTTTCTACTCCGGGCATTCATTTACTGACTCAATCCACTTTTTGTTCGGTCTCCCAGCCAATCGATTCCCAACACTCACCACTATACATCCGCTTAACCAACCGACTATGATCCATCCTTTCCACATGACCAAACCATCTCAGTGTACTTGCATTTATTCTCTCATTTATCCCTTTCTTCACACCACACAACTTTCTAATACATTCATTCCTCATTTTATCAATTCTTCTCACACCTAACACGCCCCTAAGATTGTCCATCTGAACACATTGTACTTTAGATCTATACTTCCCATTCCAGACCATAGTCTCACTACTGTACATTAACACAGGTAACAACACCCTCATGTAAGACCTTAGCTCACTCAAAACTTAGTCCCTTTACATCCACCAACGATTTAATTGCACCAGCCACCTTCCTGCTATTCTCAACTTTCCTACTACACTCTACATCTTCCGTTCCCTTTTCATCCAACATATTTCCTTAATATTTAAACTCAGACACCTATTCCAGCTGCTCACCATCTAACATAACTTATATATATATATATATTATATATATATATATATATAATAATATATATATATATATATATTATATATATATATATATATATATATAATATGTATATATATTATAATATATAATATATTATGAAGGACTTAGTCTAGAGTTTAAGCCTTACCAACGAAAAAGTATAAATTTTCTTTCACTTAACTTTATTTTTATAATTATTTTCTTCTTATTCTTATTCTACTTCTACTTCTACTACAAATATTAAATTGCATGATTTTTATTTTGGGATTTTTCTTATAATTATTTAAATTATTTACAGAGAGTTTATAATATGCAGCGTGCGCAAACGAATATTTTTTACTAACTCTCTAACTAAATTCCCGCTTTTGAAAAATAGCACCGGAATAAATGATATGGGTATTTTGATGGGCAATTGCCAACCGTTACCGAACTTTACAATTACGGCGGGGGCGTTCTTGCCATTAAATTCGTATTCTTACGAAAGATATTCACATAAACTATAACAAAATTATTTTATCAAACAGGACAAACATTATTAATGAATCCAATTTGTTGCACGTGGTAACTTGGAGGGTGAATTTCCAAGTTTACTTGGAGATTCACACCTGAACACCCAGCAACTTCTAAATTTCCTTTATTTTTTAGATGAATAGAGAAATTAAGTGAAAATTCAAGTAGTAGAGGAACAAATATAACAAAATGACTATACCTAAAAAGCAATCAACATGTTACATGGAAGTTTCTCCTCTTATATCACTTATATCAAACAAGAGTATACTGCATTATAAAATATAAACTTTAGCACCAATAGAAATATTTATAACTCATCTAATTCTTCGCAATCGTTATTTGACATAAAATATGGCTTTATATTTATTAAGTTTTCACATTGCACTTGATTATTCTTATTTATGTACACATTATTTCCAGATAACTTTACTATGGGATACGGGGCCAGATATATTGGGTTCTAGTTTGTTTTTTGCCATATCTGTTGTTTTTTTAATCTTAGTAACAAAATTTTTGTATTCTTGCATACTATTTGGCAGCATATAATTTTGGGGGTTCTTCATCCAGAAATTCTGGGACAGAGGGAGTCCTAATAATAATTTTAAGTTTTCAGAACGTAAATTTTCATGGACATGGGGAAGTAGGACTCCAGCTAATCTTGATAAGGCTCCAGGGAAAGTTGGATTCTTTGGCCCATCATTTAAGATGGCAGAGGTGAAATTCCTTCTGAGTTCAATGGGGCAGTATGCAGGGAGAAGATCTAGCCAATAATACTTCTCATCTTCCAACTCATCCGACAGCATGGCCCGCAAAGATCTCAACAATGTTCTATACATGTTTTCGATGAGGCCATTGCTCTATGGGGTATAGGCGGAGGTAAAGTTATGCAGGGATCCTAACTCCTCACACACCTCTTGATAAGTCGACGTAAAACTGCTTCCTCTACTCAGAAACGTAGTTCCCACCCTCCAGGAACGTATGTAGAAATTCTAGTAATTACCTCCACTATCGGTAGAGGTTTCTATGTTTTTCAAAGGGAAAGCAAAGAGATAATGGGAGAACCTATCAATCAATGTTAAAATACTTATAGCTTTTGGATTGAGGCATTGTGGGAATGTCAATATGGACATCTTGAAATTTGGCCGATATTGGCCTATAAGATTCATATGGAGGGCTTATTCTGCGAGAAGATTTAGACCTCTGACATGCATCACAACTTTGTATAAAATGCTTTACGTACTTTGGCATATTTTTCCATACAAAGCGTTTTCTAAAGGATGCCAGAGTTTTCTTAACATCAAAATGCAGTAAAGAGTGAGAATAAGAAATAACAGGAAGAATAAAAGATTCGGGAACAAAGACACGTGGTGAAAGTGGAATAGATTCATCAACGACTAGAGAGACCAAGTCATTCTGATAATAATAGTCTTTTTGCAAGCTTAAGACCCTTATTTTTTAAGTTATTTAAATATTTCTTAAGTTGTACGTCCGTTTCTTGTGCTGCTTGCAGTTTTTTGTAGTCAATCTTACACTGAAAAAGCTTAAACACTTCATTGGCGGAAATATTGAAAATTGATTCAAGTGTATAATCGTCATCCTCTGTTGAAGAATTCTGCTGGGGTAGAATCTGGTGAAACCAAGACTTCATCACAGGCTACTTCTGGAATGACTTCTGCTTCAGACATCTGATCTCCAGGTTGGAGAGAAGAGCTTGTTGCTGAATCTATTTCTACTTTTTCTGCAGAAGTGGTTCTCTGAGCTGCATCTCTACTCAGGAAATCTGCATGAATATTTTCTTCTGATTTAATATGATGTACAGTCAAATCATACTCAGACAAGAAAGTTAGGTATCGCTGCTCCCTTGCTAGCAAGTAATTAGCGCCAGTCTTTTTTTTAAGCGACTGTGTGACTGAAAGATTGTCACAAAACACATCTACCTTTCTTGCTTCTACTATTTGGGTAAACTTTTTAATTGTTTTAACCAAGGCAAGGAGTTCCTTACTGTATATACCAGAGGTTCTCAAACCTATTTCATCTACCGCACACTTTGAAAATCAATTATTTTTCTGCTCCTCCCATTTTTTTTTTACTTTACCAAAACTTAAAAACCACAATGACATTCATTACTTTAATTAATTTAATTATAGTGTGCTATATTAGTCTGGTCTGGAGTTTAAACTTACATTCTAAAAGAGACTTTTTTTACCAGTGAGAGCAATTAAAACGCAACTTTATAATATTAAGAATATCTTTTATTCAAATTAAAACAAACATAATCAATTTTAATTTTAAACAAACATAATCAATTTTAATTTTAAAACTAATCTAATGTGAAGGTCGAATCTGATGATTTTTAACAAGTTTGTTAATATCAGGTTCGAATTTACTCAAAAACAGCCGCAAGTCGCCACGTTCGGTAATATGATTTCCTCTTTTAGTAAGCATGGGTTGCCACAGCACTAAATCCACGTCACGACAAATATGGACGATGGAATGCTATAAAATCGTTGAAAACGATCGACCACAATCCAGGGTACAATTGCGGGATTGGCTTTTGTAGCCAAAATTCTTGGTAGCCATTTTTAAATTTGATTTTTATTTCCTCGTTCGTTGTCAGTTCTATAAGTTCTTCTTGCACCTGGGATGATATTGCTGTGTTGACATTTGAAAAAGGATCCAACACCCAATCTGGTATTTCCAATTTCAAAATGTCCTGGAATCGTTCTATGAAATCACTGTGGAGGTTTTCCAAATGTTGGCAATAGGCAAGCAAGTCGTCGTTGTTGCAGGATACTGATAAATTGGGAAAATTGTGGAACTCACGTCTGCCGATATTCTTCTTGTGTAAGAGCAGCTTGGCTACGAAAGCAGCAACGACATTTTTTGTTTTAATTAAGTTCAAGTCATCACCTTGAAGTTGGAGATTTATATCATTAAACAATTTATACAGGTCTGTCAAGTACGCGAAATCATTCTTTGATGTGATGAGGTTGTTGCGCAATTCTGTGTCTTTGTTTTCCAAGAACTCTATCATAGAGTCAAACAGATTGTAAAATCGAGTCAGACAATTGCCTCTTGATAGCCAACGCACTTCTGTGTGAAACAGCAATCGGTTGAAATCTTCATCATTAGCAACACAAAGCTGATTAAATAATCTATCAGTTAAAGAGCTGTTTCGGATTTTATTGACTGCTTTGATGACATGTTGCAGTGATTGAAACAGTCGTTCACTTAAATTTCTAGCAACCAAATGTTCTCGATGAATGACGCAATGTACAGCGAGCATATCTGGAATTTTGTTTTTTAAGTACGCTATGAAGCCTTTATGACACCCTGTCAAAGCCGGAGCGCCATCCGTAGCAGCTGATATAATATTCTTCAAGGGAATTTCTTTCTCATCACAAAACTTTTCCAGTGTATTAAATATGGTTTCTCCTTTTGTATCTGTCTCTAAATTTTTAGCAAATGATAGTTCTTGACATATTTTCTGATCTTTAATAAACCTCACGTAAGACAGCAACAATGCTTCATTAGTTGGTAAAGTGGACTCATTCAACTGAATTGAGAATTGACTAGTCTTCAGATGATTGCACAATGACTCTTTAATGTTTTCAGCCATTTCATCAATTCGTCTTTGCACAGAACTATTGCTCAAAGGAATTTTTCGGATAATATCTGCCGCCGGTTTATGGAGCACAGTAGTTATTATTTCTTTTATTGCCGGCAAAATTAACTTCTCCGATGGAGTGTGGTTTGCCTGTTTGAGCAATTAACAAAGAGAAATTGTACGAACCTCGAAGTCCGTCATCGTCTTGCTCAGCAGCCGCCGAAATTTTTTTGGTACACTTGCTGAGCATTGTGCTTCTTCTCCAGGTCTTGAAAATAGGCTACATTTTTGTCTTTCTTATCTGGATACATTTTATTCAAATGATCTTGAAGGCTTCATCGCTTCATTCAAAAATGTTTTTAGACAAAGAAGGCACAAAGGCGAAGATTGGTTTGTGGTATTTTCAATAAATCCGTATTTAATATATTCTCCACTGTATTGCCGTCTCTTCTTTTTTGCTTCCGACATGGTTTTGTTTTCACAAATACGTAAGTAAAGTGTTGAGCTTAAGTACTTGTTTAACGATTGCGCGCGAAACCGCTAATAAAAATAAAAGAAATATTACGAGCTTTTATATAGGATTGAAATACAGCACGCATCGACAGGAATAAGACAAACATTCACAAACACGTTTATCTCATTCGACGCTCAATCATACTGATCAAATAAGAACAAGTATCGATGAACCAGCTGATTGATACAGGATTGCACAAATCGCGTTATTTAACAAAAACTTTTTAAAACTTGATTGCTCATGGCCTATCCTACAAAAGCTATGTTAAATATTTTTAGTTTTTATACTTTTATACTTTTTATAGTACTATAAATATAGGGTGAAGTTGCATAATAAGCGCGAAAAATATGACAACACATTGTACTGTAATAAATAATAATAGGCAACCTCTAAAATAGCTGTAGAAGCCTTGCCAAACGTTAAAATAAATACATTAATTTAATAATTTTAACAATTTTAAATTATTATAAATTTTATATATAATATATATTATATATATATATATATATATATATATATATATATATATATATATATATATATATATATATATATATATAATATATAATATATATATTAAAAAAATATATAGTATAAAACTAAAAATTTATACAATCAAACAGGGCAGAAATATGAACTAAAATTACTAAATAATATTCGATGTTGTGTAGTAGGTAGGTTTTAATTTCAGTGAATTTTAAAATATTAAGTAGATGAAATTACAAATCAGCCATTGCCCCTCTAAACCACTTCAACACCCCCCATTATTTTTTTGTAGGCCCCTTACCGCCCCCCTCTAGGCCTCCAGCACCCACAAGGGGGCATTATCGCCCACTTTGAGAAAGACTGGTATATACTTTAACCAATTTCAGTAGCATTCAACCGATAATCTAAAAATCCCAGGCGAACTTTTTTTTTTTTTATTTTCTGTAGAAACTACTACACCAGCCAAGGCTGTCTGACTAGCATCAGTAAAAACAGATATTTGGGCATTATTAGAAGAAAAACCCAAAGGTATAGGATTTTTTAGGATTCCATTTTATTCTGCGTTGAGAGTATGGCGAACCTTTGAGACAAGAAAGAAGAGGAGAAATAATTTCAGAAATACCAGGAAGAGAAGAGCGAAAATAGGTTTAAGACTGCCTATCGAAAGCGAACGTAACTCTTGATAGCCTTGGTTTTGGATATCTCATAATAGAGTGGCTTTTCATCCTCATTAGGGAGTATGGAGCCTTCAGACACATCAAAATCTAAATATTTAACCTGAGATTGTCCAATTTGACACTTATCAGCACTAAGTCTCAAGTTAAAAGATTTTAACCTGTCTAGTACCAGTTTCTAAAATCTTCCATGTTTCATCATAGAGTAGGAGTGGCGGATGAGGATACATCAATATATATAAAAATGTTGGAGATTTTAGAAAGAATTAAAGATATGTATTTTGTAAAACTAGTGGGACTGGAATGGAAGCCTTCTACAATACTATTATATGAGAAACTGCCAAAAGGAGTATTGATAGTTAAAAACTTTCGACAATCGGGGGTGGACTGTCTAAAGATTATAGAAATGCCCCTTCTTTACAGTTCTAAAACGAAAATACTTTAGCACCCATGAAGTAAGTTTCGTAAGTCATTTTAAAAGTAAGGGAGACTGAAGTTGTCTCAAACAGCTCTTTTATTCAATAATCTCAAATCGGCTACTATTCGTACTCCACCACTAGGTTTAGAAAGTATTGAAATCGGAAATCCCCAAGGTGAGTGTGAGGGAGAAAGTACTCCAGCATTTGCTAACCTGCCTATCTCTTCTTTTGCTTTATCAAACAAACAAGTTGGGATTCGGCGGCTTTTAATATTTATTGGGGAGCCCATTACCGTAAATTTATATGGGATTAATTCATTTAAGGAATTTTGTTCAGCGGGAGAAAGAGTAAATTTTGTAAAACCTATTCCACTGGTATTATTAAATTCACTTTTATCCACACTTATTTCATTTCTATTTTTATTACACTTGTAGGAGGCATTGTCCTGATAGGTACCCCCAGGGATACTATTATTATAATTATTATCTCTCACATTAACATCATTATCTAAAATTGTATATAAATCATCAAACAACATTTTATATTCACCTAATAGAGAAGTATAAAGGGAAGGCGCGGAAGGGAGTTTAGGAGAAAGGGTTAAATTTATATAATTAAAATTGTTTGTTATGGGCAGTGCTTCAGAGTCATTCCCTTGAATGACTTCACAAGATAGGCCAGTTGTGGCATCAATTATAATATTTGAGTTAAAATCTAGGTTAAATTTATATTTAGGAAAAAAAAAATATCCCTAAAATATTATCAATTACATCAGCGATTAAAAATATATGCTCATAGTCCCGCTTTAGCAGGAAGTTTAGTTTTTTAGTTATACAATCATAAATGTTAATCTGACTTCCATTAGCAGCTGTAAGAAAGCCAATAGGATCTTTCCTTTGCTCTGCAGAAGCCTTTAAAATAGAAAATGAACTCCCTGCATCTAACAGAAATAATTGTTTTGAATTAGCGTCATATATACGAAGGAGACAATTAATTGCAAAATTGTTACATTCGTTTACATTTAAAACTTTGGGAATCACTGACCCATTGCAAGAATCTGCATTTTCAACCCGCAACGCAGTATTTTGGCTTGGAACTAAAGGTTCCAGCCTAATAACTTGATTTTTCGCTACTTTGATAATGCATATCTTACCCTTAACACTATTATCGGAGGAAATCAAATTTTCCCTATACCAAGATTCATTTTCACTCAACTGAGAAGCTCTCTCGAATAAAACAGATGGTTTTACGCCATTAGTTGCATTTTCACTCGAATGAACATGAACCTGGATATTATTTTTATTAGCTTAGCATACAAAATTGTATCAACATTTTTACCTATACAGTTGTAATTATTATTAGAGTTTGGTTGGGGGTAGCTTTCCTCCCTAATACATTCTATATTGTTAAAATTAGTTTTGTACTTACAAATTTTCCGAGTTACCATAGGGTTAAAATGCACTTTCTTTGTACAGGGGTGTAATTTCACCCCTATACTAAGTTTCCCTGTGAAGGTAGGGAATTAGGTCCAGCATTGTTTTGTGATGGCGCTTGTGTCACCAAATGAGTCATTTTGCAAGTGCCTCCTTGGCACCTGGTAGCCATTTCACGGAATGTGAAATGGTAGTAGCAAAGAGCTCCGTCCTTCCTAAATCCTGAAAGTGATCGACGACGGGTAGAACGACCTCTGTCCCAGCTAGGAGAGCGACCTTTGCGTGAAATGTGGTCTTCTTTCCTAAGTTGGGGATCACTGGCCTTGGTAGGGACGAATGGAGTCACGGCATTGACTGAATAATCTGGATAGGGTTTTGACTTATGACGTTGTGATTCCATGAACACTTCGGCCAATTTATGAATATCCGCATCCCCTTTCAATACCGTTAATAACGGTACCAGATCCTCAGGTAGAACACAAAGAAACATCTGCTTCATAAGGTTTTCATTTTGATGTTCCTATTTAGATTTTCATTTTGTCCATCATTATCATTTATTTCATTTGTTTCAACATCTACTTGATGTATAGAAATTCCAGACTGTGGATTATTTAAATTTTGAGCACCAAGCCTGCTTCTAGTCGAAGCCATCGTTGTAAATCGCAAATATATATATATATATATATATATATCATATATCTGGTTATATATAAATACATAATATATATATATATATATATATATATATATATATATATTATATATATTAATATATATATATATATATATATATATATTTATATTTATATATATATATATATATATATATATATATATATATATTATAATATATTATAAATATATATATAATATATTTATTAGTGTTGCACCGATACCAGAAAATTTTGAGACCGACTATAAGTACTTTGCATATTTTTTCATTACCGATTTACTGATACCAAATTTTTGCTGATACCGATACCGATATCATCCCTATATGGCCTAATATATACTATATATAGTATATACGATTTACTATTATATATATATATATATATATTATTATATATATATATATATATATATTATATATATTATATTAATAATCGCAGCACTGGTTAATAAACAATCAGTAAGCTGTTCTTCTACACTGCGGACGGTGCCCAGCCTAGCTGCGCGAGGATACGGTTTGCTCGGAATTAAGACTCATCACGTTTATTAAAAATAAAAGTTTTTAAAAAAATTAATATATATCAGCGGCGACTCCAGTAATTTTTACTACTGTGGGCCTCTCTCTCTCTCTCTCTCTCTCTCTCTCTTCTCTCTCGTCCCTCTCTCTTCCACTCTCTCTTCCACTCTCTTTCTCTCTCTCTTTTCTCACTCTCTCTCTCTCTCTCCTCTCTCTCTCTCTCCTCTCTCTCTCTCTCTCTCCTTCTCTTCTCTCCTCTCTCTTCTCCTCTCTCTCTCTCTCTCTCCCTCATCTCTCTCTCCTCTCTCTCTCTCTCTCTCGTCCTCTCTCTCTCTCATCTCTCTCCTCTCTCTCATCCTCTTCTCTCTCTCTCTCTCTCTCTCTCTCCTTCTCTCTCTTCTCATTCTCTCTCCTCTCCTTCTCTCTCCTCTCCTCCTCCTCTCTCTCTCTCCCTCCTCCTCCTCTCGTCTCTCTCTCTCCCCCCTTCTCTCTTTCTCTCTCTTCTCCTCTCTCTCTCTCTCCTCTCTCTCTCTCTCTCTCTCTCTCTCTCTCTCTCTCTCTCTATATATATTATATTATATATATATAATATATATATACAGAACAAAATATCACATCATCCATATATATATATTATATATTATATTAGTATATATATATAATATTATATATATATATATATTAAATAAACTTTAAAATTAAATAAGTAGTCTCCGCCTTATTTATACATCTTAAAGGTAAATGGCTACATTAAAAGGTACATTAGAATCCAAAGGAGAGGCACAATTTAAAACATATTATAGACTAATTTTTTTCACGTGGCCAACAATCTCCGTATTCAATTTGAGCATGAACGTTCCTTTTTTAATGGGTTGAAAAAATAGCACTTATTTATAGCAATGATTCTTACACTCTTTGCTTCAATTTTACATAATCTTAAATCTTTTATATTTATTATGTAATATTTTCATTTCTTGCTTATCAATAACATTTGCAATAGTTTATCCGTAGCATTCATGGATATTTGTAAAAGTTCCGATCGTTTCTATAATTTAACTCATGCTAACGAGCAGCACGAGTACAGGAGTCGCCTTTGATTATATATAATATATATATATATATTATATTATATATTATTATATATATATATATATAGTATATATATATATATATATATTTAGTTAATATATATTATTATATATATATATATATTTTCGGGTATGTTAAAGCGTTTTCCGTTTTTGTATCTTGGGTTACGAACGTAAGCAATGCTCGAGTATTGCGTTCCGTTTTTTGTCACACTTACTGAAAAAACGTAAGAAATGTTACTCATAACGTAAGGAATTTTCAAGTTCTGTAAGCGTTGCTTATTTCCCCCGTGTAGCCCGAGAATTTAAGCACGCATCGCTTACCGAAAAATTGTAACAAATGCTTATTGCGGCGTGGTAGGCCCCGTCTAAATTGATGAATTTTCATTCAATAAAATCAGCTTTGAATCTAATTTCTTCCAAATGGATAAACTATATCACAAATAGTTGATCAATTACTTAATATAAACATTTTGTTATTTTTTTTTTAATATTTCTGCTCGAATTATCATAACTCCATCACATACGCTGATTGCAATTTGTTTAAAAACAAAGTAGCCCTAGCCACTGAAATCGCTGCGGAGTCATTTAATAACATAATGTCGTTGCTAAAAATGGGGTGGCATTTCTTATTATCGGCGTACACCATGAAAAAATGAAAACGATAATAATTAAAAGTGGATGTACCGATCAGAAAGGGCCGATAGCTGGAAATACGATACCGATACCGTACTCTTATTTTTTTAGGTGCCGATACGGATACCGACCGAACCATCATTTCTCAGATATACTTCACGTAATAAGAAAGAACATTTGTGGCTAGGCAACTCACGATTGCATTCCCTGTACAAACAACTACTTAGTCAATACTCTAATCACTTTCATATTTGCTTGTGCCTAGTATAACTTCTATCTTCTAAAAATTAAAATAGTAACCTTTAAGACAATACACTCAATTGCACACCATATAACTCATTATACATTTTTATCGTTTCTGTTATACTAACTTTCCGAATCCTTCATTTCTCCATTTTCACCGTAAGCTATTGACACAAGTTTTACGCTACCCCTGCTTTTTCAATGTTTTATCCAACATCGGGAACAAATTTTTACCACACAATTTCTTTCTTAACCCACAACAGAAAACGACCATACACTTCCCTTTCACACCTAACGCTTGTCGAATGTTACTAGAATGATACCAGCAGCATGCCTCTCATTTGACCATCGATACATTCTAGGGCGTCGATGCGTTAAACAGAAACAAAATCTAATTTTGTACGTAAAAAGAAAACTTTCGCATAAGTACTTCAATGCGGCAGTTGAACTCATTCAATACTCAAATTCAAAAAATTTTCACAAATTGTGATGCAAAACATTAAGCTTTTCGATAGTAACTGGCGAGAGACCTGTTCCTTTTATGGGGTTTTAAACTTTCCTATCCGTAACCTACAACTAATAAATATGCCGCTCTCCTCTCGGACTGATGAGGCGTGCCTGATATTATTTGCCTGCAAGCACTGATAATAATGAAAACCTTGGCCTTTTCATCCACCGCATGAAGGATTATCTTACTGTAGGGCAGCATACTCAAAGTTTTCGTTGAGCTCATCTCCTCTTTCTCACAGACTGCAATAATTTGAATGATCTTTGGCTCCTTGAATGATGTCCCTCTTCAGTTTTTCCGATGAGGTTTCTTTTGGTGTGATTCCTTTTGAAGGTGATGCAATTCGGCATGACTTATCAAAAGTTAACATATCCAAATCCTCTCGTTCAGTTAGGTTATTTGCTAAACCACCATCGTCACTATCAGTGCTGGTGCCAGGGGTTGCAGATAGGCGGCTTCCACTTCTCTGTCTTCTTTTTTTTTTTTTTCTATTTTTTTTTTGTCTTATTTTTTTTTGTCAACGGCAAGCCCCTCGGTTATGCTATTTTAATGATGCATTCTAGAAGTGGTTTCACCGTCGGAGGTGCATTCTTGTGGGTTTTACGTAGCTTTAAGCGAATTCCTTATTGTACCTTTATTTTATGTATTTTTTTTTACAGTTGTTCACCCGATCTCGCCAGCTCACGGCAGAACGCTATTCAAAGGAGTGGGTGTTTGAACGCCTCAAAAATCCATCTATACGCAAATTACGCAGATGAGCACAGACGCGGCTTTAAAGTGAGGGAATTAAACTGAGTAGGAAACAGTAGATGTAAGGAGAATTCCCACAGAAAGGTGGCAGGAGAAGAAAGAAGCAACCGTCAGCGATAGGTCTGGTGTTACTTAATCACAAAAACTCATGTGCCGACACAGCACCCTTGTGCTACGAGGGCGTGTAAAGGTGGTTGGTACGGCGAGTGATAGTTCTCGGAGACTTGCTCTACAGTTCTTATAGAAAAGGGATAAAGCCATAACATCGCGCCGCACATATAAAGGGTCAAGTGAGTAGAAAGTTTCAGGACAATTTATTAAGTCCTTTTGGCCTTCTGAACTCGTACCTTCTAAAAAGCCGGATGAAACGAAGCCTAGTCTCCCCCCACAGAATTATGAGAGAGTACTCCCATACAAGGGCGGATGAGACTCTTGTATAGGTGGAGTAACTGAGAAGAAAAAAAGTCTCGCACACTAAACAGATCCAGTTCTTTGAGGCGCCCTAGCAAACCACTGTGATTGAGGTTTTCAAACTTTTTTGTTTATGTTAAGGACCAAGGATGTTTATTTGTCAACAGGAGAGACTAGAGAACAGTCGAAAGAGAAATAGAAAGTTAAGTGTCTTAGAGAGAGAGATTTGTAGAAGTTGGTTTTATAAAGAATTAATTTTCACAAGCTTGAGACGACCCC
>JABUQX010008828.1:0-2500 GCA_015478945.1 Trachelipus rathkii
GAGAGAGAGAGAGAGAGAGAAGAGTAGAGATAGAATGAGGGCTCATTTCATACAACTCTATAGAGGTGGTTCTATTATAGGTTATATGGTATATGTGTTGTTTATTATCATTAACGAAACTTTAAAAAGACAGGGTACAAATACAAAAGTTCCAAGTATAGAAAATCAACCAGTAAATGTGAGTACATTTCATACAACTCTAGAGGTGGTTTTATTAGAGGTGTTATGATAAGAGGTGCTTTTTATTACCATTAAACGAAAAGGTTTAAAACGTGAGAGGGGTCAAATACATAAAGCCCCATGCATCGAAAATCAACAGAAAGCAGCAAGACCGTGAGTAGGCTTAGGATTTCTTAACCATTACGTTCAAGAGAGGAGAGCAGAAATCATTACGTCTTTATAAGAAATTACAAAATCAGGCATGAATGAATTGGAGAGATGGGGGAAGGGGGACAACAGCACCGGGACTGTTTAAAGAGGAGTTAGACGCTAAAGTGTGAGCCAAGAGTTCAGCTTTAATACAAGTTTATATATATATATTATATATATAATATATATTATATATATATATATATATATATACTATATAATAATATATATATATATATATATATATAATATATAATATATTATATATTGTGAAAGTTTTTTTCTTTTTATTTCCTTCATGATATATATATATATATATATTATAATATATATATATATATATATATATAATATATTATAGTATATATATAATATATATATATATATATATATATATAATATATATATATAGTATAAATAATATATATATATAATATATATATATATATATATATATATATATATATATAAAAAATATATTTATTTAAAAACTTAAAATATATAAATAAATATATATATATATATATATATTTCGCCAAAATATTCTTGTGGCGAGTTTAAGGTCAAGGTCTTGTAATAAAATCGTCGCTATCTGTACTACTTCACTTTAATGTGCAGGTAAATAGGTTCAATACATTAAGCCCGATATAATAGGTGCCTAGGTGAAAAAAAAAATAAAATAATAAATAAAAGAAAATCCAAAGTGGGCAGACATATGATAATACATTTAAACATTTTGTGGAAAAAGATTATTATAACATTTTTTTGACAAATAAAAAAAGATAAATTTGAACATGAATTCTTAACATATAAAATCCTTATTAAAAGGATAAAAAAAAATGACTTTAACAATAATAAAACATCTCTTCTTGGTCCAATAAATTAATGCAAAGAGTTTATTGAAAACTAAAAAAAATGGAGCCAAGATAATATAAAAATTTACAAACAAAACTAGTAAATAAGAATCTCAAGTTAAATTTTTACTAGTGGCTGAAGTGTAGTGTATAAATGGTAGTGTAAGTTATATCATTGTTTTAATGTAAATTCCGACAGCAAGTAGTATATTCTTAAAACAAATCACTAAACAAACGTGGGTAAGGAGCTAAAAAAAAAATTTGGGAGCAATAATTTGGGAGAAAAAACTACATATATGACGTGGGAAAAATATAAAAAAAACAAAAACAAAGAAACTGGAGTCAGCAATGTATAAAGATTTACAAAAAAAAAATACAAATACAAGTAAGGTCCAGGATCGAGAGCAGTAACACATCATCATCGTTATTTATTAATATTTATTATTATTATTATTATTATTATTATTATTATTATTATTATTATTATTATTATTATTATTATTATTATTATTATTATTATTATTATTATTATTATTATTATTATTATTATTATTGTTTTTAGCTGAGAACAAAACGATAACAAAACTGAAGAAATTCAAGATAAATCGAGAAAAGTAGGCTACTTCTACAGATTAAAAATGCTCTAGGAAAGTGATGTAAATGTATAAATAGAAAATTTAAAAACTTGCCAGGTGAGTAAGACTTTTGCACTTTGAAATGGACCCATGTAAAATGTCTATTTAAACGTGTGAAGAGAAATATAAAATGACATAGATTAAGTGTTCAAGAAAAAAAAACGGACATGAAGTTCGACGTATTTAGTTCCACTTATAAATAAAACTCTGAAAGAGTTCATTCAAAGTGTTGGTAAAAAAAACACACACAAGAAAAATAAAAGAAACAAAAAGTTTGGTTTAAAACTGTCTCGTTCCAGTGGTAACGGAAAACTTATGAACAGATAAAGGAAATAAAACTTTGTGGTTCTCGGAAAAAAAGGAAAAAAAATTTTGAGCAAATTTTAAATAATCCAACCAGATTAAGACCAAAGAAAAAAAATCTGTTAAACTTTAATATTATGACTGGGTGTAAAAGTTTTCGTTGTGTGGAAAAATAAATTTATAAAACCAAATAAATTTGAGCTTACCAGGAATTTCACTCGAGGACACTTAATAAAGTATAACTTTTCGGTACCATGGATAAAGTCAGAATGATTTGTGAAATCTTAAGAAATTACTTTGGGGTTAAAAAGGGCGAAGGAGAGGGGGATTGATTTGGAC
>JABUQX010008828.1:10000-12500 GCA_015478945.1 Trachelipus rathkii
ATAATAATAATAATAATAATAATAATAATATAATAGTAATAATAATAATAACATAGTAATAATATAATAATAATAATAATAATAAATAATAATAATAATAATAATAATAATAATAATAATAATAATAATAATAATAATAATAATAATAATAATAATAATAATAATAATAATAATAATAATAATAATAATAATATAATAATAATAATATAATAATAATAATAATAATAATAATAATAATAATGAAAATAAAAATTAAATATTAATACTATAAATAAAACTTTGATAATAATAATAAAAATAAAAATTTACTTATTGATAATGATAAAAAGGTAGTTAATAAAATTTCTAATGAAAATACAGCAATTTCAAATATTATATTATTAATGATGATTGTATCTATTTTGACAATTTAATGATAATAACCCTGTTGATGCAACAAATACGCTGGCGGACTGTCCAGAGAGGATTGCAAACGAGTTGCAACCTATCGCTTTTCTGAGATCAAAAAGTAGTCCCCGCTTATACGCCGTGGCCGGTAAAGTCGATGAGGCGATAGGTGATGCTGACATTTCCAATGTTCTAGACACGAAGCTATATGAAGTATTTAAGGAAGAGTATAAAGGAAGAATACCTGATCGATTGTGGTAGCGAAGTCAACCTCTGTGTTGCAACTGCAACAGAGAAGCGTAAAAACCCCCATTGGGTATTTTAAAGCTGCTAATGACACAAAAATTTATATCTATAGCACTAAGGAGCTGAAAATTGATATTGGTTTAAAAAGATTTAATGATAAATTTTATGTTGCCGATATAAATTTAAATGTATTAGTCCTATCCCTTTTGAAAAAATTTGTCCTTGATATAAATTTCAAATTGGATGTGTTAATCGATCCTGTGACCAATCATTCAGTATATTTAAATAATAATCATGATTTAAAATCTTTTCATGTGCATGGTATTTCAAAATTCTTTCTTTCCTCATCTAAAGATCCTCATCTCCTCCCTATTAGTCCTATTTTCACTTTAAATGATATCATATATAAATATAAAGATTTATTCCTTAACCCTTATGAAACAAAAAACAATAATATCAAAGAAAAACAACATAAACGATGGAGGGAAATATTTGAAGGCTATGGAGAAGAAGTGGGCGGAGCAAGTGCGCCTGTAACCCAGAGTAGGGAAAAAGCGGCTGTGAGTAAACAAGAACCAAGTATGGCATGTGTGCCATACACGGCTGTGCACTTTTGTAAGAGGGCTGACATTTGTACTCTAGTGTGCACTTTATGAATAGCCATTGAAATGATGCCAAGCTTGTTGTTAAGGTATTTTCAAGTTGTTAAAAGCATTCAATTTGACCAATGAGAGCGGTGAATTTGAATGTGACTAGATGGCGGACCCCACCTTTTGGGGAACCGGCATCTAGTAGGGATTCTGTTAAGGACCTCGGTGAAGAGAGGTTGGCATCTGCGAGTGCCTGGTCGAATAATTTATTTGTGTATTCCAATCTTGTGATATATTGCATTTATTATTGCCTTTATTGCCCCATTGGCAAAGAACAAATAACTGTTCATTTAAATATTTCATGGAAATAAATAATAGAAAAATCTCTGCATATATATATATATATATATATATATATATATATATAGATAATATATATTATATATAATTATATATATATATATATATATATATTATATATAATATATTATATATATATATAATAATATATATATATATATATATATTATTAATATAATATTATAATATATATATATATATATATATAATTATATAATAATATCATTATATATATATATATATATATATATATATTATATATATTTATATAATTATATTATATATATATGTATTATATATATATATATATTTATATTAAAAATATTTACATATATATATATATTATATAATATATATATATATATATTATATATATATATATATATATATATATATATATATATATAATATATATATATATACAGGGTGTTTCGGAATTGCACGGCAATATTTTAGGTACGGGTTCTCTACCACAATACAAACAATAAAGGTTACATTAACATATGTTTAAAATTAGTTTATAACCGAGATATACCCATTTCTTGTTACCCCTGTGCAAGAGCTCCAACCACATGATTATGACAAGTGCAGATATTTCTCCCAGTGGTTAATTCGAAAATGCACACGAGATCCTAACTTCCTGAGACGCATGCTCGTTACCGATGAATCCTGCTTTACAAGGAATGGGATTACTAATTATCGAAACACCCATACCTGGCATGATGAAAACCCTCATACAATAGCTATTACAGATTACCAACATACCTTTTCATTAAATGTCTGGTGTGGTCATCTAGGCGACAATTTAGTCGGCCACTTCTTTTTGCCACCTAGGCTTTCAGGGGTATCTTACCTGCATTTTTTGCAGCATCATCTACCTGAGCTTCTACAAGATATTTCGATTGCCAATAGGCAGG
>JABUQX010008828.1:25000-35000 GCA_015478945.1 Trachelipus rathkii
ATGGGACTGGAGGGTCTTCAACTCCTGAAGCTTCTTCAAGTGCATTGCTAAGAAGAATGGTTCTTTGCTCAGCAAGAGCTTTTGAGGTAGTGGATCGCAGTTTGTAATATATCTGGAATAATGTATCCGCTGGCATTCCTGAAGGGGGTGCATCCTATGGTGTAAACAAATGAGAACGACAATGACGGGGGGCACCTTTGCGGGATTGCCCAGACCGTTTGGACACCTGGGGTATTAGAGGCATGACGGTCGACGAATCGCTCAAATTATGCAAAGGATCCTCAGGTGTAGGAGAAAGAAGAAAAGCGGAGGTACCTGTTGGTCTAGAAGTAGTAGGGACCAAGGTGGAGTCTGTCTGAGAACCTGATAGATGATAATTGATGTTGTTATTCTCACCTTTGTTTAATAACGTTTTTGCTTTAATTGGCTCTTCCATAAAAATATTAAACCACAAATTTCGTCTTCATGAATGAACAGTTATGACAATGAAACAAATGAAACATAAAAGTAAATAACAGGATGGGCTGGAAACACGTATATTTCATAAGGAAGGGTAATCCTTCTTCCCTTATCAGGTTACAGGCCAGAAACCCACACAATCTCTCAGATCCTACCCCGTGGGGTAGGCTGTGGAAGTGGCCTCGGGAGATCCTACCGGAACTCCACGCCGGTTTACCCCCGTGTACTACACGGCAAAATGCAACCTCTCAAAAAAATACTTGCATTCATTTAAGTGAATCTATACTTAAAACTATAGACTGTGGTTTCTTTGAAGGCAATGAAACTGATAAGTTTACCTATAAAACCTTCATTTCAAAATTCGGGAGTTCCTTAGATTTACAGAAAAATTTAATGAATCAATTAAATTTCAATGCTTAAAAAGTAACTAAAAAGATATGCGTTCTCTCTGGTTCAGAATCTTTCTATTAGTGACAATAGTTATAATTAAGCTCTTGAACTTTTTTAGATAAGGAATTTTTAGATGAAAAATTTATCGTTGATGAAATCATTAAAAAAATAATATCTTTAAAACCAGTATTTGACCCAGCGTATAGTACGACGAGAGTTTACTTAAATGATATCAGAACGTTAATTAGAGTTATAAGCTCAAATATCTTGAGGTGCCTACAGGGTTAGTGGTACTTAGCCACATAGTTTTATCAAAATTACCTAATGTGGTAGTAAAGAAGTTTACTCGCAAGTTGAATACCAATTATCCAGATTTAAATCGAATATTCGATACCTATAATGAAGCTGTCAAAAATATTGTTAAAACTTCAAATATAATAAATGTCAAAATTTCAAAGAATTTCCTCCCCATAATACTTATTCAAATTTTTTAAAATTCAATCCTTCGGATAAGCCTCATTATCAATTTAAAAATAATGAAATTCAAAGGACAAACGAGCCCTTAAAATCTAAAATAAGCCTGATCCCAATTTTGCTTTACAGAATTTCAAAATTCATACTAATGTAGTTAGTGGAAATGAAGCTTCTCATAGTATTAATTCCTCCACTTCTAAAATCAAAAGTTATTCAAAATCATGTAAGTTTTGTCATTCCAAGGGGTCAATGTGATGACGCAATTGCAAATGTTTATCAAACCTATGATTCAAGAATTAGAAGATGTAATGAAATAAGTTTATGCAGTAAGTGTTCAAGCTCTAAATATGCTGCAGATCACTGTACTGGACTTGATGAGCAACTTTCTTTCTGTTGCCAAGTTTGCAATAAAAGAAGTCACATTACTGCTCTTTGTAAACAATGCAAAGTCACTCTCACAACATGTTATGTCTTAGTTTTAAAACAAAGTAAAATTAATTTTAATTATTTATTGCCCATCAATTACTATAAGGCTCGGTAGAGGTAAAGTTTCGATTTCAGTTCGATGCCTTGTCGACTGTGGTTCACAAAGGTCCTATCTTTCTAAAAGAGTGCTTGACAAACTCAACATATCTATAGAGAATCATCAAAGCACTCAATACGATATAAAAACCTATTTAGGTGTTACCACCTGCAGTTTGAAAGAGACTGTTCTTGATGTATACAGTATATGGACCAGTTTTGTTTCACACTTCCTCTCTTGATTGATGAGGATCTTCAATTAAATTATGAGATTAAGTTCGTAGATCAAGCTCTAGTTAATTTAAGAAATAAATCTTACAAATTGGCTGATTCTGGGTAAAAAAAGTCTAATAACTCCTCTTTTTTTTATTTGGATGCCTTAATAGGCATTGGTTTAATAGAATATTTCCCTCGACTTGAATTGATTAAATGTATGAGGGAATCTGCTTTTAAGTTAAGAGACGGTTCTATTATTCCATTTGGAAATATTGCTAATTTTATATATCATAATCAAATTAAATTTTCAAGTCCAGACTCAATTATTCAAAATCAAAATCAAAATAAATGACAAGTTAACCAGACTAGGTTAATGCAATCTTGAATCCTATACACTCTTATTTTAGCCCTTTAAGCCACATTCAAACTAATTCAGAGGTAGAGGAAGGCTTAGAAAACATTTTTAAATTGGACGCCTTAGGTATTGAAGGTATGCATAATAATAAATCTGAAGATGATTTGAAGCAGATTGAAAAATTCAAAAGTGGTATAGAGTTCAAAGACGGAAAATATCATATAGATCTTCTATGGATTGAAGATAAACTTCCCTTGTTGCCCTCAAACTATAATATTGCTCTTTCAGTGCTTAATAGAGTTCATGAAAATTTAGAAAAAAAAATTTAGCTAAAGCCTATGATGATGTCTTTCAGCAACAGTTAGCTGATGGTATTATTGAAGAGTTCAGAGTATCTCCCTCTGAATATAAAAATTATATTTGGGTTCCTCACAGACCTGTTTTAAAACTGATGAACAAGTATCAACAAAGGTCAGTCCCGTATTTAACTGTTCTTTTAAAAATAACTCTCTTCCATATCTAAATGAAGTAGCTTATACTGGACCAGATCTTATGTCTTCCTTATTAGGACATTTATTCCGGTTCAGATCAAATCAGTTTGTTATGCTATCAGATATAAAGCAAGCCTTCCTTCAGATTAAGTTAAAATCTATCGAAGACCACAATCGCTTTTGCTTTTTTGGAAAAGTAATGGTGAATTGAAAGCTTATCGGTACTCGACCATTGTTTTTGGTTTCACATGCTCCCCTTTCATCCTCAGTTATATCATCAAGCATCATGATCAGTCTTATAGGGATGATGCATGTACTCAGATTCTGTTAAATAATATTTTTGTTGATAATTTAATTATTAGCGGCAATGATCCACAACATTTGAAGAAACTTTATCATAAATGCAACAAAAGAATGGAAGATGGTAGTTTCCATCTTAGAAGTTGGGACTCAAATAATGATCAATTAAGAGCTGTTATGGAAGAAGAGGGTAGAATAGTTCAACATCAGGAATTAGAAGATAAGGTTGTTGGATATGTCTTTATTCCTCTTACATATGTTAAAGCTAGCAAAATTTTCAATTGATGCAGATACCAAAAGATTGCTGCTATCAGCTGTCTCCAAGGTTTTTGACCCTTTAAATATCTTTTTACCCGAACTTTAAGGGGTCGGTTTTTGATTAGGAAGTTATGGCAATTGGGTCTTCATTGGGATGAAAAGGTCCTTCTGATACTTTAGTTTCTTGGTCTCTCTTTATTCATTATTTAAAATCAATTACATAATATGAAATTGACAAGTGGCTTTCTCGCCTTCTTCCAACGAACTCTTTATTCATAATTTTATGATGCTTTAATCTTTTTATGGTTTCTGCAGTTTATAGGTATGGGTCATGTTCTAGTTTAGTATTTTTTCAAAGGCCAAGGTGGCCCCATCAAATCTAAGGCTTTGCTTCTAGGAAATTGTTTGTCTGTGTTCTTATTTTTTCAAGTGTATACAAATTCGATATTATAGAAATTTCTAATGTTCAGTTCAATAAGCAATAAAAGTGTTTGTAGACGCCTCAAATATTCTTTCGTGTATCCTGTCCGGAAGAGCAAAAATTTAAAATATTTTTGTAAACAATAGGCTCAAAGAAATTTACCAAATCAAAAAACAAGTTGAATAAGAGTACAAGGTATCCATTTCTTATGCTTATATCAATACTGCTGAAAACCCAGCAGATCTGATTATCAGAGGTGTTACAACCTCTACTTTTCTTTCAAAATTGCCATCTTAAGGGTCCTTCTTGGATTCTTCAAGATCAATCTCAATGGCCTATTAGTAAACTTAAATGTTTATCTGAGGCCAATAAGGAAAAGACTTTACAATGTCACACATCTGTGGTTGTTACTCAGTCTTTGTTACCCTTTAAAGATTACTCAAGTGTGCATAAGCTTTATAAGGTAACTACAAAAATATTCATATTCATTAGCAGGAGTAAGTACTGGATGAAAATTGTGATGAGAAAACCCAACTCTATTGGTTGAAGATAGTGCAGCAGCATTGTTTTTCTCAGGAATTATTATTTCTCCAAAAATCCAAAAAGGATGAAATTCCATTGCTAGTTAATCAACTTAATTTATTTATAGATGATAAAGGCCTCATCCGATCCAAAGGGAGAATTGCCAAGACACTTTTATATGATAATGACGTGATAAATCCCATTCTTCTTGGCAAGGTTCATCATCTCCTTAGATTAATCATAAGAAATTTTCATTCTAGGTGTCAACACTTGGGTGTTCAAGCCACTATCAATTTCATCAGATCTCAATGACTTCTGAATTACCAAAGCCAGGCAGGCTGTAAAGAATGTTTTGTCTGAATGTATAATTTGCAAAAAATTTAACAGTATTCCCTTTAAATATCGAAAAATGACTAATCTTCCTCATCATAGAGTTAATTTTGTGTGTCCTTTTGATCATACTGGTGTGGACTTCACAGGACATCTCTTTGTAAAGATTAATTAATAAGGAACTTCAAAAAATGTATCTGTTAATTAACACCTGCCTTAATATCAGGGCTATTCATGTTGATGTCCTTCCATATATGTCCACTGAATCTTTTTACTTTCATTCCAACGTTTCACAAATATATATGGAATACCTTATAGTTTGTACTTAGATAATGTCAGGAATTTCAAACAAGGTGGAAATATACTGTTAGAATCTTTGTCTTCAGATATGTTCTCCTAACATATGCGTTTCAATAGCATCAAACATTACAAAATTTCAATCTATTCCAGTTGGGAGGGATCAGTTTGGGAGAGAATGATACAAACATATAAGGGATGTCTCTATAAAACAATAGGTAAAGAAACCTTAACTTACTTTCAACTGTTAACAGCTATTTCAAATATCACTAATGTTATCAATAAGACCTATAGGTCATCAGATAATGATTTGGAGTTATTGCTCAAATTCCTTTTTGGAAACTTATGGCATTCAAACCTCACTGTGATGAAGTTCCACTTACCCATATGGAAACACCTCCTCAGCAGAACTATGGCCATAACTCTAACTGCTCAAGGAAGAGTTTTGGAGACTTTCAGGGGAATTGTGGTGTGAGGTGCCTATTAAATTTGTGACTAGTAAAAATCTCTATCGGTCAGAGTGGACCAACACAATTGGGTTGGGTGTAGTTCTGATACACACACCTAATAAACCTAGACCCTTCTGGCTTTTGGGCAGAGTTCTGGAAGTCATTGTTGGTAATGACAATAAGATCAGGAGTGTGTTATTAAAAGGGGGAGATGGACAAACCTGTCATTATTTTATCTCTACCCTGTGGGTTATCTATTACCATCTGTCTCCAGTGGAGAAACTGATGCTGAAGCAAGCAGTGATCTCTCAATTCAGATGGTCAAAACAATGAATACAGATCAAGTTGATCCTTCAAATTCAAATTCAGTTATTCAAAGTAGTAGTGATACTGCTATTGTAGATGTACAACCTTCAACTTCAGGTATAAATTCACCTCAACTTGACTCTCAGCAGAATCAAAATTCTCAGCTCAATCCAGTCAAAGAAAGACCTCTTAGACAGGCTGCTGTCAAGTGTCAAGAATTCCTTCACAGGAATTTATCTTATTTGTAAAAAATTTAATTCTTTTAATTGCAATGGGTTTCATTGCAACTCTTCAGTGAGAGGATATATATATATATATACTCACATATATATATATATATATATATATATATATAATAAATAACATATATATATATATATATATATATATATATATATATACTATATATATATATATATATATATATATATATATATATATATATATATATATATATATATATATATATATATATATATATATATCTTCTATTTGCTCAATTGGTATTTTATTTTGGGGATATATTATTTTATTTTAGGATATAGTATTTTGTTTATGATATAGAAACTATTATTGCCACAGTATATTGGTTTAAAAAGGTGATTTATATTTTGTCCCCTTCGATATGGTGTGAAATTTCACTAAAAATAACAACTCTTGAATCACTTCAAATTCAAAACCGTACTATTTAGTCGTGCTTGTGAAATAAATTTAATAATCAAAATATGAAAGGGTATAGGGTAAATTTCTGTTACTAAATATTTTTACTATCAATCTATATTCTCTTTTCCTTCTCACCAATCAAATTTATTACCCTAACTAAGATTTTAAGTGCTAGGTTACAAAAGCCACGAGGCTGAGTTATCTAAGGGCTATCAGATCTATTCAAAGACAAAAATTATTTGAAAACAACAATTTAGGTAAGGCTAGCCTTAGATACATAATCGTGCTTATATACATTTTAATCCTTATAATATATATATATATATATATATATATATATATATATATATATATATATATATATATATATATATATATATATATATATATATATATAATATATATATATTAATATTAAAAAAGGAACGTTTTATTTAAATTATAATGCTTCACCTTTCGTAAAATAAATTGAAATTTATTTTATCATAGATTTCAAAAATTTAAACTAAGTTGTAAAAATTTAACCTAAAATTTTATGAGTCGAACAAAAATTTAAAAAATCCTAGACCCTGCATGAACCCAATTTTGCATCGTTAGGCACGAGAGCCCAAGAGTGTGCAACAAACCCGTTCGACAAGACCCAAATAGATTACTCAATTGAAGGAAATTTAATCTATAGCAGATTGAATATACAAAAATTAACTTCGAAAGATATAATAACTTAAAATTTGTTAGAACTGTAACCTATTGGGTCTTACCTGTTGGTTTGTATTTCGAAGCAAATTTTGCTCTTCGGGAAGTTCTCATAAGTAATCCTGCCTGTAATTTAATTTAAATTACTTGCTAAACTTTGTAGGGTAAATTGACTAATTGAAGGTAAAGAAGAATAGAGAAAGATTGATATAGTAATGAGAAAGAAATTTTCCTCTTTTTGACCTGAATAATTGATTTATTTTGAACCTATTGATAATAATAGTGAATAGTAATAGTGAAGGAAAAAATACACTATAACATTGTATTACAACTTAAAGTTAAATATAAAATGAATGAATAAAATAGAAGAAATAAAAGTTATTACGTTATTTTAACAAATTTATGAAAGAAAATTTAATATATTTATTTCCATCTCTATTACTTTCTGTAGTTTGTGTTATTTTTACGATTTTTTCAATTAAAAAAAAAAATTATTCAAAAAAATTATAAAGCAAAAAATATCAGTAATTTATGTTTTTTTGTGAAATAAAAATGATATATAAAATAAATTTTACGAAATTTGGATACTAGAATAGTATAAATTAAATTAAAAATAAAATTATAGTACTTCAATCCAATGTTTCTAATTTTTGGACCATCTTGTGATCTTGTGTGTGTGTGTGTTTTCACTCGACCGTTCTCGGGAAAATTTTCCACCAAAAAGTAAAACAAATATTATATGACTTTGAATAAAACAAAAGTTTATTTTCATAATCACAAATACTTTTAGTATTTTCTCTTGGTACTAAATTTTGAAGAAAAATGCCTAATATTTTTTATGCTTCGTTTTACTTTTGGTGGGAAAATTTCCCGCAAAAGGTACAGTGCACGCACACACATGATGGTCCTAAAATTATAACATTGGATTGAAGAACTACAATTTTAATTATATTTATACTATGATCACAGTATTTATACTGTGCTATGATACAAGTACGAAGATTTTAGCGATTTTGTGTGACAACTTTTTAATAATCTAAAAAAATCATTTAGCTACTCTGCCAAAGGAAACATAAACAATGGGATTGACACCAAAGTTGACACTCTAGTTAAAGTTGAAGAAAAGAAACAAAGCAAGAAAATGGGGGTATCAAATTAGCAGATGAATATATATCCATAATATATTTGAAGGTAAGTAAACTTTAACTTAATAAGAAACCTGCAAATTTACTATATAATATGTGTATTTGTGGTGTTTATAAAGTAGAAATATTTTGACAGCTATACATTTAGATTTTAGACAGAACATTTCATGGTAAATGGAGGAACGTATGGAATTAAAATTTGAAAGGTTAAAGAAAGTGGACGAAGGGATTGTAAACATAGGAATGAAGATGGAAAACAAACATGAATTATGGTGCATATTTTATTAGATTTATGGCGCTGGAAGCAGCTTTTAAAGACTTAAGAGTCGTGGCACTAGGCTAGATCCTTCAAGCAGTAAAATCGCCTACAGTAATGCTATTTATTTATGTACCTGTTCCTTAATTTTATTTTGTCTCATTTGATGGAATAAGTCAGCTTCATAGAAATCATGGATATTTTTTTACTTTATAGAAAGTACTAGCACAAAGTATACAAAAATTGATTAGAGAAGGTCTAATGTAGCATTAGAAAAAAAAACATCAGAAAAAAAATAATATTTGGTAATAGTAATGCAGAGGGGTGTCACTCCCAATTTTTGTAAAAATAATAGGATATAGCCTACTCTAAAATATAATAATAATAAAGAATAATAGAAATGAAAATTGTTGCTCTTTAGAAAAAAAAGTTAAGCCTCTCAAAGTTGTTAAAAATCTTATAAGATTTTCTTAAAAAAAAAAAAATAAATAAATCATAGGATAGCCTATATATACTTTAAAAAAATGATAATGAAGCCTAAAAAAAATGAAAATGATTTAAGTCTTTAGGAAAAAAGGTTAGATCCTCTCAATGTTTAAAATTTTCCCATAGGCTTCTTATAAAAAAAAAAAAAATTTGTGGGCCTCATGTTCATTTTAGTTATCCTGTTCAGGTTAGATAAGATTTGTAAGTATACATAGGTTTTCTCTGTGTATACCTAACAAAACTTATCACAACTTGAACTAGAGGGCCTGAAATGAGACCTAACCTTGATGAATCAAAAATGAAAAGTCTATGGGAGTTTTAACAATCTTGAGAGGTTGTAACTTTTTTATTAAAGAGACAATTTTCGACATTATTTTTCATTATTATTTTTTTAGGAGTATATCCTGTGATTTTTATAAAAATCAGTGACACCCCTTTGCACTACTATAATCCAATAGTTCATCAGACTATGCTAATCTCAACTATTACTGTAATATATATATATATATATATATATATATATTATATTATATTTATATGATATATATATATATATATATATATATATATATATATATATATATATATTGTTGAGAGGAGAAGTGGATGGGTTATAAATAAAAGGCAAGAGCAGATTGAAGAATGGGAACCTTGGTTTGATGGAAGACATATGAATAAAAATACAAATATGGTAGAGTGATACAATGTATGATTTGTAAGTCTTTGTATCATTTTGGTACAAATTGTCCTGAAAGATTTTAGAATAAAAGTAGGATTGAAAGAAGAGATAATGTTAGAAGAGATATGCAGATACTGAATGAGGTGAGAGGTGTTTATGACTTTGGAAGAAGATGGATGAATAATGAAATGAAAGAAAGAAACGGTGTGTATCTTAATGCAGAGAACAGAGAGTGAAGAGGATGGAGAAAAAAGAATAAAGTGAAATATGTGCAATAGTCGATACTGG
>JABUQX010008828.1:42500-73426 GCA_015478945.1 Trachelipus rathkii
TAGGAAGGTGATAAGGAAGAAAGTGGAAAGAATTAAGAGTGAGAAGTTATGAACAAGGTAATAAGGAAAAGTATTTAAGAGTGCTTGCAAAAATCAGTTGCAACAAGAATGTGAAACTGAACAAATCTGACGCAGAAGAAGAGCGTTTGTTAGTGTGCAAGGAAGTATGTTAACAGTGAGTGTGGTGGAATAAGAGGTGATGCAAGCTGTTAAAAGTAAAAGAAGTTGAATGTACTAAAGCCAATGATGAGGTAGAGAAAGGTGTTTGGAATTATATAAAGGGAAGACTAAAGTTGGAACCAGAGAGGAAAATGAGGTAAACAGAACAGTTTGGGCATAATAAATGATCACAAGGAATAGTAGCTTTTCGAAGGAAGCAGTGTTTGTCAACAGAAAGTAAGGGAACTGCATAGAATAATGAATAGGATGGTGCTTTCATAAATGATGAAATGGATGAGGAGTGTGTGGAGGGAACACTTTCAAAATCTGCATAACATTGGCAGTAATGAAGAGGTGATAGTGAATGTGTGGGTTTGATGGTGTAAGAAGAAACTAATATTTTGGGAAGGAAGTAATTAGTAGAGAGGAGGTAATAAATAGAGTGAGAAAGTTGAAGAATGGTAAATCAGCAGGTATAGATGCAATTAGATCAAGAATGGAGGAGAAATTGTGATTGACAAGCTATGGAAGTTGTGTAACAAACCGTTTGTGAAGGGCATAGTTATGAAGAATTGGAGGAGAGCAGTAATGGAATTAGTTTATTGAGCGTTGCAGGGAAGATATATGTTGGTGTTTCGGTATTATAATAATAATAATAATAATAATAAAAGTGCGTCGAGTGACAGAACGACTGATTGTCGAAGAAAAGGTGCATTTAGAAGTGGTAGAGGATGGGTGGATCAAATTTTTGCATTGAAACAAATGATTGAGAAAATGAGAGAAGATAAATAAATTGTATTTAGGTTTTATGGACTTGCAACAGGAGTATGACAAGAATAATAGGGAAGGTCAGTGGCAGGTGTTATTGATATATGGTGTTAGTGGTAGGTTTGAATGCTGAATTGTTATATATAATTGTTAGTGAAATGTGTGTAGAATAAATTGAGTTGAAAGTGATTGGTTTAATATTAATATCAGAGTGAGGCAGGGATGAGTTATGTCTCCTCGGTTATTTAATTTGTATATGGATGGGGTTGTGAAAGAATTAGAGGCAGGGGAAGGTGTTAGAATGATGGAAAATGAAAGTGAGTGGAGGGTGCTCTACCTATTTTATGATGATGATTTGGTTTTATTTGGCGAATCTGAAGAGAGTTTGGGAGGGTTTGTAAAAGTAGGGGTTTAAAAGTAAACATAGGTAAGAGTAAAGTGGTATGGTGTGAGG
Organism: Trachelipus rathkii; assembly: GCA_015478945.1. Lineage (NCBI taxonomy): Eukaryota > Metazoa > Arthropoda > Malacostraca > Isopoda > Trachelipodidae > Trachelipus > Trachelipus rathkii. The sequence continues at coordinate 43,882 of JABUQX010008828.1, forward strand.
AGAGTCCGCAGTGTGAAGACATCATGTTAGATGGTGAACAACTGGAACATGATCCGAGTTTAAATATTTAGGATATATGTTGGATGAAAATGATGATGCAGATTGTAGTAGGAAAGTTGCGAATGTAAGTAGAGTGGAAGGTGGCTGGTAATTAAAATCCTGCGGATGTAAAGGACCTGTCCATGCGCTAGGGTTTTACATGAGGGTACATCTGTGCTAATGTATAAAAAGTGAGACTATATCTGAATAAGAGGCAGTATAGATTCAAGGTACATTGTTTTCAGATGGACAATCTTAGGCGTAAGATAGTGTGAAGAATTGATAAATGAGGAATGAGCGCATTAGGAGTTGTGTGGTGAAGAAAGGAGTATTTGAGAATAAATGAAAGTACATTGAGATGGTTTGCGTCATGTGAAAAGGGTGGATGATAGTTGGTTGATTAGGCGAATGTATAATGGTGAGTGCTGGGAATCGACCGACTGGGAGACTAAAGAAAAAGTGGATTGAGTCAGTAAAAAGTGTCTGAAGGAAAGAAATGTGAGTTTTTGCAGAGGCGAGAAGAAAGGTTTATAACAGGAGTGAATGGCGGGATTTTTGTGAGGGGGTATGGTTATGGCTTACCCAAGGGATGAACCCCATTGACGAGATACCACAGTGAGGGTTCAAACAGTCTCGTGAAACCCTAGGGTGGATTTTTCTTGTCCTGCAAGTTCTTACTTATGGTATAAAGAACTCAGTAGAGGGGGGGCTTTCTTTTCGACTTGCATCATGTTCTACTACTATTCTGTTCTGTTGTATGTTACCCGCCTCACCCCCAATCTGGGGATAGATATATATATATATATATATATATACATATATATATATATATATATATATATATATATATATATATATATATATATATATATTATATTACATATATATATATATATATATATATATATATATGTTATTATATATATATATATATATATATATATATATATATATAGTTTATATAAAAACATATATATCTATATATTTATAAATATATACTATTATTATATATATATATATATATTATTACACACAAAGATCGAAAAAAAAAATATATATATATATATATATATATTATATATATATATATATATATATATATATATATATATATATATATATATATATATATATACGGTATATATATATATATATATATATTATTCATATATATATATATATTAAATATACATATATACATCTATTATAGAAAAATATATATATATATATAGATATATTATATATATATATATATATATATATATATATATATATATATATATATTAATTTTTTCGAGTCTTTGCCTGTAATGTTTAAGTTCTTTATCCCGCGTAACTTTTGACGAATGAAAGACCAAGTATAGGTTGTATATGGAATTATAGATTCATTAGGAGAGGTGGAAACTCTTAGTATTTCCTCATGGATTGAAAAATATATTTTGGGAGTGTTGCTAGATTTAATTACTTAGGTTATAATTGTTTTCATATCTTATAAGGTAAATTTTTATCATCATAAACACTAATTATCATGAGAGTTATTGGGAGCAGATACTAGTGATGCATTCGTCGTAGTATTGAAACCCATTTTCTTGAGCCCTCGATAAAGTTTCAGCTTCTTAACTCTATCATACCAGAGAGAAAAGGACATTTTTGAGTTAACCAGTCGATAACCATCTTTCTACATTTATTTAACTGATTAATTTATTTTTTTTTTGTATTAATTTTTGCCAGTTAATAAATTAGTAGTTTAATAATTGCTCTTTATTATCAATTACCAGATTAAAATTATTTTTGCACTATCGTATTTGAAGATTACGAAATTAAATGGTTTAAATTGATTATGGATAGAGACTTAAGTTGTTGATTACTGATTGTGATTGCCTTTCTTTAGAATTTTGAAATGTCGATATACGAGTCAATTTTTCATATGCTAATATGTTTCAGTGTTTAGAGGATCAGTAAATGTATTTAAGTTTTACATAGGTTTTATAATTTTATGCTCAACCTCATCGTTATTATTATGTCTTCACATCCGATCACTTGCAGTGTGTGAAAACTGATAATGATTTTAATATACGATTTTATTGCGTAATGTTTATAGTAGGTCGTATTTACAAAATATTTGTATATGTTTTTCTCTTGGAACATTTTGTGTTAATGCAAAAAAATTCCTTCTTATAGGCAAGGTTGTTTGACGAGCCACAGTTGGCTGCTTTGTGCTTAGAAACAATTGATAAAAGTACTCAGGACGCTTTGTTAGCAGAAGGATTTACTGATATAGATCATGAAACTCTTTGCTTGGTTTTAGAAAGAGATACTCTTCGTATCAGAGAAGCGAAATTATTTCAAGCTGTTGTACGGTATGTTGTTTCCCCCCTCCCCCCCATTTATTTATGTTTAAGAATTCGTACACCTTACTGATAATATATGTAAATACACCGGTGTTATATATTGAAAATTCTTTTATAAAAGTATACTATAATATATTACATATCTATAAAGTTTTGGTTAAAACTTATTTGGCATTAAACATATTTGTTAAAACAGTTTAACTAAATTCGGGTTAAAAAAAATTACGAGCAATAGTTAATTAACATTTAAACGGTTTTCACTATTATATATTATTATTATCTACCTCCTTTTCCCAGATTGAAATTAGGTGGGCTGCATACACCGGAAACATAAAAGTAGTAGAAGAACATGACGCAAGTCAGACAGAAAGAACCCCGCCAGGGGGTGTATTGATTCTTGTTTCAGTGTTAATACTCTTGGTGAATAACCTGGAACATTGCATAGTGACAAGAACCAATACTTGGGGTATGTGCATTTGTCACATAAGAAATCTTTCAGTGTTCGTTCTCTTAACTCATTTTTCGAATTATCTTTATCTTTCAATCTTCTTTCTCCACCGCAGTTTTTTTTTTTTTTTTTTTTTTTTTTTTTAATTCCCATCCATCAGTCCCTACTTTGCACATTTTCATTCTTTTAAAGAGGTTGTCCTCCCATTATTTTTCCATCACAACCCCTTGGGCCATCCGGTGCCTCTTACAGCATGCGTCTTCAGTCCACCTCACACTTATTCCCTGTGGATGAAGGTAAGATTAAAAAACGGGTCTTTTTGCTCGCCTATAACCGGGCTGCCAATTGTAGGGGACCCGAACCTTCGAATTAACCTCTGGAGGAGACTATCTTGCACTTTGGTGTATAATCTCGGGCTCTGACTTGAAGTTATTTAGGTTCTGTCCGGTTCACTCATGGAAAACCGGCGTAGAGTTCCAGGAGGATCTTCCGAGGCTACATCCACAGCCTACCCTACGGGGTGGGGTTCAGGAAGTTGAGTCTCTCTAGCCTGTGACCTGTTATGGGGAGAAGGACTACCCTTTATGAAATATACGTCTTTCCAATCCATCCAGTTTTTTTACTTTAATGTTTCATCTGTTTTATTGTTATACCGGATCATATATTGCGGAGAAGTAGTTTGTGGTTTACTTTTCATGAAATTGGTTCTTAAAGATAATACGTTATTAAACCAAGACGAGCACTACTACCATCTGTCGGGTTCCCCGCCTGACCCCACCTTTGTCCCTCCTACTCCTAGACCAGGTGTTTCCGCTATAATTCCTTCTACTTCACCTGAAAGTCCTTTGCGTACCCTTAGCGATTCGTCGCCTGGGACGCCCTCTACATCCCAGGTGCACAAACGGTTGGGGTAATCTCGAAAAGGTGCCCCCTTAGTCATTCTCATTTGTTTACTCCATATGCTGCTCCCTTCCGGGACTTCCAGCAGACACTTCATTCCCGATATATTACTTGTTGCGATCCACTACCTCCAAAGCTCTTAATGAGCAAAGAACCATTATTCTTCGCGATGCACTTGAAAAAGCTTTAGGAGTTGAAGACCCCTCAGTTACATTAATGAGAAATGGGTCCCTTCTCGTTCAAGCTCCTACCTGGAATCAAAGTTCAATCTTGTCACCCTTAACGTCTTTCGGAAAGATCTCTCTTATTTCCACTCTGATGAAATAAACATCCAAAGGCACTATTTATTCTTTAGAACAAAAACGAAGATATTGCTGTCATGTTAAGAAATCTCCTGCAGAAAAGATTTCCCGTTACAAACGTTTGCAGATTTCCCCCTCGTCAGGACTAACTAGATATCCCAAATCCTCGTTTACTACTGACCTATAGTACCCCTTTTCCACCCTCAAAGGTGGAAATAGGGTTTGCAAGCTACAGTGTTCGTACGTTTATTCCCCGACCCAGACGTTGCTTTAAATGCCAGCAGTTTGGTCATCCCCGAAAATACTGTAGGGGACCGCATGACATATGCCCAATCTGCGGAGAAGAATTTCACATTCCCTGTGAAAACACAGCACACTGCAAAAACTGTGGACCCCCCCTCCCACACAGTACATCTTCCTTAAAATTCCCGACTTACAACTGGAGGTTTGGAATTATGCACCATACAAAAATTGAGCAGGAGAGGCCATACACCAGCTCAAAGACAAAGGCATTATGCTACAATTGCAGCATTTCCCCTGCCTCTGCGTGTTAATCCACCAACACAACTCTATTCTAGTAGAAGTCTTTCCCCAAATCCTAGCAAAACTCAAGCAGTTACTGTAACCTGTCCGCCTGCATTGCCTATATTACCGACTTCTAGAATAGTTCACAAGCAGCCCTTGATCCAATCTCCCTTTCAAAATGCCATCAACAACCCTACTCCGAGTACTGTTTTCAAACTAACCTAAACAATGAAATAAGTTGGTTCATCCAACACATAGCTTGGAGAGCATTTCCTGAAAAGAGACACTGTCCCATACCCTCCCGATGAGTTCACCAAACTCACGTAAGAGCCATGCATCTATGTCCCCTAATCCGTCTCTCACCATTACTCAAATTCCTGAAAAAGATGTTCCTAAACACAAAGAAAGATTAATCACCAAAGATTATTCGCTAAAATACAAAACATCCGAATTTCTAAAGCAAAAACACACTGACCCCAGATGTAAAAAATGCAACTCGGAAGAGACATCGCCACAAGTCTATTCCTGAGACAAAAGCAGCGACTTCAATAGATTGTACCCAAACAATCACTGCTATCGAGCAACTCCACCAAATCGACTGCCCAAGAAGATCTATTCTTCAAACTCTTCTTCCGAATTTTCTACCTCAGCACTCCATAAGGGATTCTATGCCTTAGCTGATGAAATGGATTAGAATTCCCAAATGGAGCCTGATGTTTACGACCCCACTCACTCTCTCTCATGGTTCTTGCGCTTCTGAGAAAAACCGTTCAACCCAAACACCTCAAGCGCTCCAAGCGTTCTAAATCTGTTAGCGGAATGAAAGGGGACATAGAGGTCCCCACATCTTAACTCAATTGTCCAGTCTTCCCAAATCACTCACCTGATGGCTCACTGGCAGTCTCTAGCGTTAGACCTCCGTAACCCAACGGATCACATATTGGATCCCAATATTGCAACTCTAACTTCCTTACAAAAAAGTGACACTTTTCTGGTGACACCTTCTTACATTTTCTCCATGGAAACATTCCCATATTCTCCACCCATTTCTGAATATGCTTGCTTGGCAGATACTGATATCGCTTCCATTCCTAAACACGAGCATTTTGATTGCTCCACAATAGTGAGATGGACTTGGTTAAACTCAACTTACTTATGGCGATGCCCCTCCACCAAATACCACCGAAAATCCCACCCCCTACCTATACCGGCCGTACAATCCAAATCTCTGTTGTACGACTATTCCTTACCACCAGGATTTGTTGTTGCTCCTCGTCGGGACCCACGTCTCAGCCTTTCCTCCCATCTGAATCCACTTCCAACATTACCCCCAGCCACATAGAGACAATTGTCTCAAAAAGACAATTCTCATAATATCTATAGCAAATATGCATGGCCACCTTCCTTCTATGGAATTGTCGTGGTTATTACTATAATTTTGAAGAACTTGTTCAACTAATAAACATGTGTGCACCAAAGTTTATTTGTTTAGAAACTCACTTTATGCAGCATAGTACTTTCCAGCTGCCGGAATATACATCGCCGCTAACTCCTCTATAGAAAAGTGGTGACAATTTAGGGAGGTGCATACCATTCATAAATCTGTCCCACACCTTCTTCAAACGACTTCATTCATTGGCACGAATTCATTCAAGTAACTGACCATTTGTTCTCGCCTGATCATTTGGGTTTGGGTAGTGTTACCAAGGCCGACTAAGCAGCTCCCCACTGGTTGTTATACTAGGAGACTTCAACTTTCGTCACCCCTTATGTTAGCTAAAACTGTCACCTCGTTCAAGTCTAAGATCCTTGTTGACCTCCTAACCCCCTTTTTTCCTGGGATGCCTTAACACAGGACTACCTACATATGAACGTTTATACACATACTTCTTCCTGTATAGATATTTCTTTTTATCTTTTATGGATCGCTTTACCTGGTTACGCTTTAATAACTTATATGGCAATGACCATTACCCAATATCCTTAAATCAACTTGCACCCAATTCCAGCTTGCTCTATGACCGAGCTGAGTGGTCATTTTTCTATCAGGCCTATCCTACTTCTCCAATGAGCGGTTTCGACCATTGATGATGCTCCTTAACTTCTTCCGCAAGCGATAATGGTCACAGCGGCGTGCAAGTTACAGATCCCGCGATCTTCCGTAGGTATGATCGGCAACCCCTGGTGTCCTAGAGTGGTGCACAAGCTAACCTCAAAGTACACAAAAGGACCCGCACCACCCCAAAACATGATTATTTTAAGAAATGCGGCGAGATCTCGTCGAATTAGTCGCTAAACACGTAAACAATACTTTCGAATTTATACTTCGACTATCATCCCCTTTCTTCAGTGTAAAAAGTTGCACAGAAAATATCTCCGCTTCAAAGTGAATCTTCTCACCCACAGTCTCTCAAGTTATGGAATTAGATGTTATAACTGATACTGACTCTCACCCAGCAGCCGTTACATATGCATTAGGTTATAGTTTTACTAGCCGCTCGAGCTCTTCCGCTATCCTGATGCCTTCCAAAAACACCGCCAGACGTTCCAACAGCGAAAGGGGAAGATCATACCTTTAACTCACACCTGCAGAGTATCAAACTGCACTGACGAATAGCAAAGATTTTAAAATCTATCGTGACATAATTTTCTTACATAATGCTCCTTTTGGGTCATATTCACCCCTCCAGACGCTGTTCTTGCTGGATTCTGTTTAACAGAATCTAGATCGAGTTCTCTTTTCCATCTATTTGGACTACAGCTTTTGTAATTCCTATTCCCAAACCTGGGAAAAATTCGAAGTTGGTGGACAACCAAAGACCAATTTCGCTGACCTGTTATACTTTCAAATTAATGGAGAAATTGATTTCAGGCCGCCGCCTTCCTGTTCTGGACAGTCGTCAGGCTTTTTCAAATTTCCAGTTTGGTTTCCGCAAAAATCGTTCGACCTCGGATCCCTTGTTAAAACTGGATCACGTCGCTTACCTTGGATGAAGGGGTTCCGCAGGGCAATGTTCTGTGTATTATTATTTTCTCTCGGATTCTGTCATCGTCAATTCTTTCCCAGCGACGGTAAATTTTTATCTTATGTTGATGACCTGGCGCTATATATTGTTGGTAGCAGGCTGCCATTTGAACAGCAACTTCTTGTAGCTATTGAGAATATTCCTGGTTACTCCCATCGCTTTCATTTCTCACCCACCAAAAAAAACCATCTGCAGTACTATTCAGGAAAAAGTAGTTGAAGTACCTGCCACCTTCCTCCCGCGAACCTAACCTTATATGGCTCACCCATTCCTGTAACTTCACATGTCAAATTTCTAGGCCTCATTCTAGACGACCACATAACATACGCACAGCACAATAAACTCTTAAAAACAACTTGTCATCGCGTGCTTGACCTATTGCGTCATCTCGCCTCAATCTTGCGGTGCTGATAGCAAGTCCGTTTTACGTCTCCACATCGCCCTAATTCGATTGAAGTTGGACTATGGCTGTGTACTATATGGTCAGGTCTCTCCAACTCTACTACACCTGTTAGATCCCATCCAAAACGAGGCGATTCGTATTTCCACTGGAGCCTTCCGATCGTCCCACCGGGTGATCCGTGAAGTTAAATCTGGTGTGAAGCCACTCTCTCTTCGAAGAGAATACGTCATGTGCATATGTTATCTTCGCTTTCAAACCCCAATATCGTCTCCTCTGACACCGATTCTGCGAAAGATACCTCAGAATCCTCCTTACTCGCCAGTTTATAACATCTTTAACTTCCTCAACATCAATTTGCAAAAGGTGCTGCCGTTCTTTTATGATCTTGTCTGATTCCGCAGCTCACGGTGGATTTACTCGTTTTTACTGACGGCTCTAAAACAGAGAGCAGTGTGGGTGCGTATGCTGTCTTTCCTGACCGCAACCTCTCTGATACCCTCCCCCTTCATGCTCCAATTTTTAGAGCAGAAATAATGGCTATAATGATTGGTAAAAACAGATTGGTATCCTCTGTACAAACAATTTCTTCGACTGCTCCACTCCCGTAAGAAACAAATCATACTATGTTTGGCCCCCTCTCAAGTTTCAAGTAGGGGTAACTGGCAACGAAATCTCTCCCTTCCAAAGAAGCCAAAATAGACGCCTCTTCTTTTCGGAGCTGTTTCAGGTACCTCCTGGATGCCATTCGACAAGGTCGTTTCCCATCAACTGATTATTATCATGCTCTCCGACAAGGCTTCCGGTCTCATTGGCAAGAGTGCTGGATGAGTGATCAGCGGGGATCGAAACTTCCTCTCACCGACGAAAGCGTGTACACGAGATGATACTTGCACGCCTCCAAATTGGCCACAACATGTCACGGGATCCTCCTTCCATCTGCAAATTTTGCCGTCGCCATTTCCCTCAATCTGTTAACCATATCTTCATTGATTGTCCTCAGCTGGATCCCATTCGCCTTTGTCATGTTCCTACTCTATGGTCCATAACACCTTATAAAAGGTTATCCTATATCTTGTCTGAATCTTCTCACTTTAATAGTAACTTTACTTTCTTTTATCTCCAAGAACTATATATTCTTCACAACATATAATTTTATGTAATGTTGGGACTATATATAATGTAAGGACATCTTTTTATTTATTTTTTTATTTATATTTTGACTGAATATTTACTTCGCCATTTATATTTTCTTTTGCGACATTTAAAGTTAGTATGGGCAGGACTCGCCCATGGAGTTGATTATTCAACCCAGTGTGGCCGCTTCTTTGCGGGCCGTGGTGGGTCCTGTACATAAACAAAATAATAAAAAAAAAAGTTGGAAAGAAGCCGTCCCCCCTCCTTAGTTGAAATACCTGCCACCTTCCATACCCTTAAGTGAGAACTCGGTGCAGTCAGAAAAATTTACCCCAGGGCTTACACGAAATTGCGAGGAACCACAACCACACCCCTTCACAAAACCTAGCCATTCACTCCCATTATTCACCTTTCTTCTCGTGTCTTCCAAACTCCCATTCCTTTTCATGACATTCCTTTACTGACTCGATCCACTTTTTCTCCACTAAGCTAAGTCCCTCATCCGGTCGTTTCTCAGCAGATTCACCAACCGACTTTCATCCATCTTTTCCATATGACCAAACCATCTCAATGTACTCTTAATTTATTCTCTCATGTACGCCTTTCTTCACACTATACAACTCCCTAATGTGTTCATTCCTCATTTTATCAATTCATCTCACACCTAATGCTCCTCTAAGATTGTCCATCTGAACACATTGTACTTTAGATCTATATCTCTTATTCCATACCATACACTAACACAGGCAACAACATACCCACATGCAAAACCCTATTGCACTCGACTTAGTTCCTTTACATCCATGAAGGATTTAATTGCAACAGCCACCTTCCTGCTATTCACAACTTTCCTACTACACTCTGCATCATCCTTTCCCTTTTCATCCAACATATATCCCAAATATTTAAACTGATACTTGTTCCAATTGCTCACAATCTAAATTGACAGCATTCTGCGGACTCTCCTCACTTACTACCATAAATCCTCTCATAAGCCTGGATTAATAGGGAAGCTCCGTGACAGGTGTTAGTCATATATCGTGTTGGTGGTAGGTTTCTGAAAGGAATAAAAAGTATGTATGAGGATAATAAAGCGTGTTTAAGAATAGAGTTAAAAATTATGGTTTAATATGAATAGTGGAGTGAGGCAGGGATGTGTTATTTCTCCTTGGCTATTTAATATGTATATGGGTGTGGTGATGTAAAAATTAGAGTTTGGGGTGTTAGAATGCTAGAGAATGAAAGAGAGTGGAGGGTGCCTTGTTTATTGTATGCGGATTATTTGATTTTGTGTGGTGAATCTGAAGAGAGAGTGAGAGGATTGGTAGAGGTGTTTGGCAGGGTGTGTAAAGGAGGGATTTGAATGTAAATGCAGATAAGAGTAAGGTTATGGTAGTGAGTGAAGATAGTCCGCGGTGTGAAGTCATGTTAGATGGTTAGCAACTGGAACAAGTGTAGGAATTAAATATTTAGGATATACTCATATGTTGGATCAAAAGTGAACAGATGATGCAAAAAGTAGTAGGAAAGTTGTTAATGGTAGAATATATTGCAATTAACTTGTGGATGTGAAGGATCATGTAGTCTCGAGGGCTAGGTTTTGAAGAGGTATATGTTATTACCTGTGTTAATATACAGCAATGAAACTGGTCTGAATGGTATATAAAATAGATCTAGAAAAGAAAGTGTTCAGTGACAACTATAGAGTGTGCTAGAAGAATTGATAAATGAGTGAAGAACGCATTAGGGAGTTCAGATGGTTTGGTCATATGAAAAGGATGGATCATAGTCGGTTATTTAGGTGACGTATATCGGTGGGAGTGCATAGAACCGACTGGCTGGAAGACCGAAGAAAAAGTGGATGAGTTAGTAAAGGAATGCCTGAAGGAGATGAATGTGAGTTTCGCTTGGCGAGAAGGGAGGGTGTATAACCGGAATGAATGTCGGGATTTTGTGAGGGTTTATGATCGTGGACTTTGGCCAGGGGATGATCCCCACATTCACGAGATACCACAGCACTTGATGGTCCGTAGCAGTCTTGTGAAACCTCAGGTGATACAAAGTCATAATAAAGGGGATGGTAAAGGTGGTCTTTCTTTCGACATGCGTCATGTTCTTCTACTATTTTTTTGATCCGGTGTATGCTACGCACCTCACTCCCAATCTGGGAATAGGAGGAAGATGACGATGATAATAATAATATTAATAATATATATATATTATATATATATATATATATATATATATATATATATATATATATATATATATATATATATATATATATATATATACTCTGATGGGGTTCTTGGTGATAAGGCACTTTTGGGGGGGAAAATTGATAGTCATATAATAATATGAAGCTTTTTTTTTCCTTGAAAAGTACCGAAAAGATTAGCACGATATCTTTCCTCAGTATCGAGCTACATCCTGGTGGGTGGAGACATGTTCTCGTGATTGCCTGATATCTTCAATTGAGTCAAATCGTATCCCTTTAGCGAAATTTTCAATTTTGGAACGTGTAGAAGTCGGCAGGAGCTACATCAGGGGAATAGGCTGGTTCTAGATGCACAGGTATCTGGAATTAAAAAAATCGGTGATCGAGGCCACATGAGCTGCGCACGGTCTAGTGGAGGTCCTACCTTTAATTGGCTATAGTGCATGCTTTTCGCCGCACTTCTTTTCTGCGCAAACCTGTAAGACAATTTTAAAGTAATCCTGGTTGATTTATCTTGATTTAGGTACCCGTGATGCACGATATCCGTAGAATCGAAAAAAAAACATTTTCTTTCACATTCGACCGACTTTGTCGCGCCTTTTCGGTCGTGGCGAATTGCCCTTCTACTGCGGTGATTGTACTTTTGTTTCTGTGTCATACCCATGAATCGTCGCCTGTAATTACACTTAACAAATCTGGGTTTCTCTATTCGCGATTAATCAGGTCTTGGGAAACTTTCAAGTCGGTGCTGTTTCTGCTGGTCTGGCAACAATTTTGGAATGAAATTCAGCGGACATTCAAATCTTCAGTTAAATTTGACTGAACCGTGTAGAAACTTAAATTCAGTTCATCAGATATCTCTCTAATTGTTAGTCTACGCTCAGAGCGCATTAAATCGCAAACTTTCGTAATGTTTTCGTCAGTTGTTGAAGTGGAAATCCGGCCAGACCGGTGGTCATCTTCGACTGATTGCGTCCATTTTTGAATCTGTTGAACCGATAAAACATTTACCGGCTCAGACATTTATCCCAGTAAGTTATTTTTAAGAGTTCATAAGTCTCCATTTTAACTTTTTTCTCGATTTTAAAGCAAAATTTTACACAAACTCGTTCCGTTTTTTTCAGCCATTTTTAGAAATCAAAAATCCGCCGAGAGACAACATGTCTTCACTCACCAAGATCCAAGATGCAACTCGGTACTGAGGAAAAATATCGCGCTTAAATCTTTTCAGTACTTTCAAGACAAGACAAACTTTCGCACAACCCGCAAACCTAGCCCTCTTATTGAGAAGTTTCTGCCACTCGAAATTTTCATCATTTGAAGTGTTATATATATATATATATATATATATATATATATATATATATATATATATATATATATATATATATATATATATATATATATATATATATATATATATATAGGTGTATATATATATATATATATATATAGTATATATATATATATATATCCCAGGTGGTCTGATGCAAAATGTAACGCGGAAAATTTAGCAGTTAACGGAGGTAATCAAAGAAATATTTTAGGCCGAGCCCTTTCTTTGGTAAGGTTTCCTTTAATGACGATCGAAGAATTCGCCCAAGGACCCGCACAATCTAATATTCTCACAGACAGAGAAATTGTCCAACTTTTCCTTTATTTTACGGTACGACTTTATTTTGTATTTATTTTATGTAAATTAAATGTTAAACTAAAATATTTAGTGAATACTCACGAGAGAATATATATATATATATATATATATATATATATATATATATATATATATATATATATATATATATATATATATATATATATATTTTTTTTATATATATTATATATATATATATATATATATATATATATATATATATATATATATTCTTTCTTTCTTTCTTCATCTTCCTTTTTATTCCCAACTGTGAGTAAGGTGCGTGACAAGCATCGAAAAAGAAAAAGCAGTAGAAGAATATGACAAAAGTCGAAAAGAAAGCCCAGCCTTACCGCCCCTCTGTACCATTAATTAGTAAGAACTCGTCGCAGTCAGAAAATCCACCCTAGAGCTTCACGGAACCGCAACGGACCCTCACTATGGTAAATCGTCAGTGTAAGGGTTCATCCCTTGGCCCAGGTGGGCCACAACCATACCCCCTCGCAAAACCCCGTCATTCACTCCTATTAAGCACCTTTATTCTCTCTCTTTGCTAAACTTCATACTTCCTTCAAACATTCTGTTTACCGACCAATCCACTTTTCTTCGGTCTTCCAGCCGGTCGGTTCCCAACACTCGCCACTATACATCCGCTTAACCAACCGACTATCATTCATCCTTTCCACATGACCAAACCATCTCAACATACTTTCATTTATTCTCTCGTTTATCCCTTTCTTCACACCACACAACTCTCTAATACGTTCATTCCTCATTTTATCAATTCTTCTCACACCTAGCACTCCCCTAAGATTGTCCATCTGAACACATTGAACTTTAGATCTATACTTCTTATTCCAGACCATAGTCTCACTACTATAACAATAACACAGGTAACAACATACCCTCATGTAAGACCCTAGCACACTCAAGACTTAGTCCCTTTACATTCACCAATGATTTAATTGCACCAGCCACCTTCCTGCCATTCACAACTTTCCTACTACACTCTGCATCATCCGTTCCCTTCTCATCCAACATATACCCTAAATATTTAAACTCAGACACTTGTTCCAGCTGCTCACCATCTAACATAACTTCACACTGAGGACTGTCCTCACTCACAACCATAACCTTACTCTTATCTACGTTTACTTTCAAACCCCTCCTTTTACACACACTGCCAAATCTCTCTACCAATCTTTCAAACTCTCTTCAGATTCACCACACAAACCAAATCATCCGCATATATAATAGGTAGGGCACCCTCCACTCATCTCCATTCTCCATCATTCTAACACCATTTCCTGCCACCCCCACCTCTAATTCTTTCATAACCCCATCCATATACAAATTGAATAACCAAGGAGACATAACACATCCCCGTCTCCCCACTCCGCTATTAATACTAAACCAATCACTTTGACACCTTTTTTTCTTACACACCCTCCTCCATTTTCGTCATACATATTTTTTGATGCCATCCAGAAGCCTACCACCAATGCCCATATATCACCAACACCCGCCATAGAGCCTTATTAACCCTATCATACGCCTGTTGCAAATCCATAAACCTAAATACAATTTATTCTTCTTCTCCCTCATTTTCTCAATCATTTGTTTCAATGTAAAGATTTGATCCACACATCCTTTACCACTCCTAAACGCACCTTGTTCTTCACCAATCAGTCCTTCAGTCACTGACGCACTCTTTCGACCAAAATACCAGCATATATCTTCCCTACAACACTCAATAAACTAATTCCCCTGTAATACCTATAGCCTTTATCTCCTTACCCTTATATAAGGGCAATATTACTGCTCTCCTCCAATCCTCGAACTATACCTTCCATAAAGGCTTTATTACACAACTTCTAAATCCAATCAATCACCATCTCGCCTCCGTTCTTGATCATTATATATATATATATATATATATATATATATATATATATATATATATATATATATATATATATATATATATATATATATATATATATATATATATATATGAGAAAATTCTTTATTTCTTATTTTAAACCTTCATTTTAATTTATAACTATTTTTTAATATTAGAAAGACATTTACATAGTAAAATTCATTACCGAATGTTTATTTAAAAAAAAAAAAAAAAAAAATTCGAGTACAATGAATTGAATTTTTCATTTTCTTATTTTTATCCGTCTTACTTGAAGACCTTTAACTTGTATAGTTGACTATGCCCAAATTTTGTTCATAATTTCTCATGCTGTTTTAAGGGTTATTCGTTTCCTTTTGTTTTTAAATTTTTAATCTTAGTTTTTTTTTTTTTTTTTTTATAATACCACCCCCTCAATCAGTCGTCATCTCTCCTGCAGCAATTAAGTCTGACTCCTATTATTAATTCATTTTTTTTTTGTCATTTGTTAAGTTAAATGGTCAAATTTAAAATACCATAGAAAGTAAAAATATTTTTTATATATAATGCTGTAGGTAAACCCAAAGTCGCCCGTTAACTTCTTAGACATTCCAAGGTGTTGTATGACTGGTAAAGAACAAACCGTTTGCCGATTTCAACAGACTGAATCTAGATGGGGCTACTCTGGTACTAGTGATCGTATTAGGTAAATTTGAAAATGTTTTCAAAACCAAATTTTTTTTTTTTTTAATATTTGTTGGCTGGTTATGTAATTACTATTTTTTTTTCTTGTTCAACAGATTCATTGTTGATCGTCGGATATTCGTTGTTGGCTTCGGAATGTATGGTTCGATCCACGGACCATCCGAGTATGAAGTAACAATTCAGCTTATTCATACTGTGACAACCAGAGTAATTAAAACTGACTCAAATGAATAATTATATATTTGCTTTATCTCACTCATTGTAACATTAATTAAATATTTAATATATTTTACAGGTTTGTATTAGCAATGATACAACTTTTATATCAGATGGAACTGTTAATACTTTTAGAGTTATGTTTAAGGAACCCTATGAAGTTCTACCTAATACAAATTATACAGTCAATGCAACCCTAAAGGTATGTACACACACGTTACTTTGAAATGTTATGCTTTTATATTTTGTCACTTTTGAAGTGTTTTTAGCTGCTACTATATAATCACTTAGGGCGTTTTTAACTTTTATAGCCCCTCCCCCTTTTTCTTTACTTTTTTAAAGGGTCCAGATTCTCATTATGGAACTAAGGGTGTCAGAAAGATTTCAGTTGAATGTCCTTCTGGAGACAGAGTAACGTTTCAGTTTACCTACGCAGCTGGAAATAATAACGGAACCTCTGTTGATGATGGCCAAATTCCAGAAATAATTTTCTACACATAATCTTAAAATATAGACGCTTTAAGTAAATGTAGTTTAAGGATTTGTTTATACCCCTTCTATACGAACGCTTGAAAACTGCATTAATGCGATTCTAACGCCCTTTGAATGGGTCAGTAACACATTATTCAATCTATACAAGCCCTTCAAATTCTCATATAGGTGGAATAATGTATTTGACTTATTGAACCAGCGTTAGCGCTGCGCTTTTATAGAAGGGGTCATAATAATGTTGAATATCAACTTTAATTATAATTTATTCTCTCATTTATTGAAGTTTATGATTGTTACGATTGTTCTTTTAAAATTTTTACGGAAACCAATATCGTATATATTTTTGTATTGAGTATATATATATATATTTAAAAAATAAAATTTTAATTCAAAGTTTATTTTCGTCTATTTTGGGGACCAAAATTAATAAACTTGCTGCATTGTCATCTAGTCAAAAAAGTTTTTAAAAAAAAGTTAAATAAACAGTTTTATGGATTTTATTTTTTAACCTAATATACAAAAAATTATTAAATATTAAAAAATGAAATGCATTAAACTCGAAAAATAAATAAACAATACTGAAATTGGTAACAACAACAATAGAAGACCAATTTTTTAAATATACATTGAAGAAATTTCTCTAAAGTACTAAATTATACTTTTTCAATTATCTGACTAGTAACTTTATCATATATGGTTAATAGATGATCGTCTTTAACTCCAATTTCTTGCATGAAATTAACTAAGTTAAAAAGATACTCTATATTTCGCCCACTGGGTCCTTCCGAATTTACAATTATGGACGCTATGTCATCGTCAGCCGTAGGACCACTATAAAATGGATTGTTCTCAGTTCCTTTAAAAAATGAAAAGCTTTTAAAATAATAATAGTAGAAATACAATGAAAAAAGTCTAAATTTTACTAACTTAAAAATTTTCTTTTAACAAGACAGAAAAAATTATTTTTAAAGTAAAAAATGAATAGATATCAGGAAATAACTCACCCACGTATATTGTTAACTGCCAAGGTTCTTTATTACTGCTTTGTGGATAAAATATTACTGAATGCCGTAAATATCCTCCCTTTTCTCGATGGTCAAGATGTTTTAGCACTTCAATTTCCTTCTCGGTAGAAATATAATAGGCTACACCCCACACAACATCCTAAAATTAGAAAAAAACACCTCTCTTGTGATCTCTCTGCTTCAATTTCATTGGACACTCCAAACAAAATTATAAACATCGGGGCATTTGACATAAAATTCAGATCAATACATTTAACATTTATCCTTAAAGTATTAATTCTTATTATGATAATGTCCTGGGTGAACTTGGGACATAGCAAAGTGATAAGAACCAATACTTTGGGGGGGGGGGGTGCATCCCTCCGGCCCCAGCACTAGTATGTGCATCGTCTATCTTTTTCCTCCCCCCTCATTTTTCTAATTAATTATCTATGTTTTTCAATCCTCTTCATCCAGCACAGTTTCTGTCTATAGTGGTAGCTGGGTTTGGGTACCGCTACTACTTATTTATACCCTAGAACTGCTCATGCATGTTTGAGCACCCTACCCGTTATGGGAAAGCAAGGCAGGGACGGGTAATGGATGTATGGATAACTGCTTTTTGGAAAAGTATTTATAGATATACTACACAACTAAACATTTATGAAATATAATCATCAAACAACAGAAAGGTTTACAATAAATAAAAAATTTGAAACAAAACTATTCATCAAATTTTATTCAATTAACTTTTTAACAAGTTTTTCAAGTTCAAAACTTCTAAATCTTCATCTTCATGCGACGGAGTTTTTCCTTTAAAAATTTCACCAAATTGAACAAGTAAACTGTATTTGGTCCTGAGGGACCTATGGAAAAAGCTATTTGCTTGGCCATTTCGTCAATAGGAGCGGGTCCCAACTGCAAACTTGGATCTTCTGTCCCAATAAACACAAGAGCAGGTTCTGTTAACGCATCTCCTCTTGCTGTATAGACCGGAAGAAGTAATCGTTCCGTATACTTTTGTTCTCTTATGTCTACTGAACCTCCTTTTCCAACTAGTCTCTCATTTATCTTATACGCCAGACCCCATACCTTTTTCTAAGCAAAATATATATATATATATATATATATATATATATATATATATATATCTTTATATATAAAAAATATATATATATATATATATATATATATATATATATATATATATATATATATATATATATATATATATATATATATATATATATATATATATATATCTTTTCTTTTCTTTCTCTTTTTTTTTATCTTCCTCTTTGCCCCAAGACTGGGGGTAAGGTGCGTGTCATGCATCGGAAAAGAAAAGCAGTAGAAGAATATGACAAAAGTCGAAAGGAAAGCCCAGCCTTACCGCCCCCTCTGTACCATTAATTAGTGAGAACTCGTCACAGAAAGAAAATCCACCCTAGAGCTTCATGGGACCGCGACGGACCCTCACTATGGTAAATCGTCAATGTAAGGGTTCATCCCCTGGCCCAGGTGGGCCACAACCATGCCCCCATACAAAACCCCGCCATTCACCCTATTACACCTTTATTCTCGCCTCTTGCCAAACTCACATTTCCCTCCTTCAGACATTAGTTCACCGACTCAGTTACTCACCTCTCTTCGGTCTCCCAGCCGGTCGGTTCCCAACACACTCGCCACTATACATCCGCTTAACCAACCGACTATCATTCATCCTTTCCACATGACCAAACCATCTCAACATACTTTCATTTATTCTTTCATTTACCCCTTTCTTCACACCACATAACTCTCTAATACGTTCATTCCTCATTTTATCAATTCTTCTCACACCTAGCATGCCCCTAAGATTGTCCATCTGAACACATTGAACTTTAGATCTATACTTCTTATTCCAGACCATAGTCTCACTACTATACAATAACACAGGTAACAACATACCCTCATGTAAGACCCTAGCGCACCCAAGACTTAGTCCCTTTACATTCACCAACGATTTAATTGCACCAGCAACCTTCCTGCCATTCACAACTTTCCTACTACACTCTGCATCATCCGTTCCCTTCTCATCCAACACATATCCTAAATATTTAAACTCAGACACTTGTTCCAGCTGCTCACCATCTAACATAACCTTACTATACTGTCCTCACTCACAACCATCACCTTACTCTATCTACATTTACTTTCAAAACCTCCTTGCACACCCTGTCAAATCTCTACCAATCCTTTAACTCTCTTCAGATCGCCACACAGAACCAAATCATCCGCATATAATAGGTAGGGCACCCTCCACTCATCTCCATTCTCCATCATTCTAACACCATTTCCTGCCATCCCCCACCTCGAATTCTTTCATAACCCCATCCATATACAAATTGAATAACCAAGGAGACATAACACAACCCTGTCTCACTCCGCTATTAATCCTAAACCAATCACCATTGACACCATTTATTCTTACACACGCTTCACTATCGTCATACATACTTTTGATTCCATTCAGAACCTACCACTAACACCATATATCACTAACACCTGCCATAACGCTCCCTATTAATCCTATCATACGCCTGTTGCAAATCCATAAAACAATTTATTCTTCTTCTCCCTCATTTTCTCAATCATTTGTTTCAATGTAAAGATTTGATCCACACATCCTCTACCACTCCTAAACGCACCTTGTTCTTCACCAATCAGTCCTTCAGTCACTCGACGCACTCTTTCTTCGACCAAAATACCAGCATATACCTTCCTTACAACACTCAATAAACTTATTCCCCTATAATTTCTACAGTTCCCCTTTTCTCCCTTACCCTTATATAAGGGTACTATTACCGCTCTCCTCCAATCCCTTGGAACTATACCTCCATAAACGCTTTATTACACAACTTCCAAATCCAATCAATCACCATCTCGCCTCCGTTCTTGATCATTTCACCAGTAATTTCATCTATACCTGCAGATTTGCTATTCTTCCCCTTTCTAACTCTATCCATTACCTCCTCCTTACTATTGACCTTACCCCCAAAATACCTATTCCTTCTTGCACCATCAAACCCACACACATTTACACTATCACCTCTTCATTACTGTTAATATTATGCAGATTTTCGAAGTGTTCTTTCCACACTTCCCTCACATCCATTTCATCAGTTACAAAAGCACCATCCCTATTCATTATTCTAAGCAGATTCCCCTTATTCTCA
The DNA here is from genome assembly GCA_015478945.1 of Trachelipus rathkii. Classification (NCBI taxonomy): domain Eukaryota; kingdom Metazoa; phylum Arthropoda; class Malacostraca; order Isopoda; family Trachelipodidae; genus Trachelipus; species Trachelipus rathkii. The sequence goes on from JABUQX010008828.1 coordinate 64,417, forward strand.
TTCTTAACCTTTCGCGCTTCCTTCCAGAAGAGCTTTCTATTTCCTTTGTAGGTCCCTATTCATCCTCCTTCCAAACTGTTCATTTACCTCTTTCTTTTCTCCTACGTATGCACCTTTTAGTATTTCTTTTTTCCTCCTTATATAATTCCAAGCATCTTTCTTTTGAAACTTCATCATTTGCTTTTAGTACATTCAACCACGCTTCTTTTTTACCTTTAACCGCTTTCATCACCTCTTCATTCCACCATTCACTGTTAACATTCTTACTTCCTACTTTAGCACATCCACATACTTCCTTGCACTACTAACAATTGCTTCCTTCATTTGCCCCCAGATTTGTTCCGTATTATTAACTTGTTCACATTCAACCGATTACTAGCGGAGGCGTTTTTACATACTTATCCTTATTGTCTTGTTCACTTAACTTCACCCTTAAATTTACCTCCTTCCTTATCACCTCCTCTCCATCCAAGCCCACTAACTTAATTTTTACATAGAACATAACATCCGATAATCCCATTCCTAAAACCCTCACTGATTTAACATCCAACACATGTTTCAACATCTCCTTTTCACCAACACAAAATCAAAGCATTTTCACTGATACCATCTCTACTCTACACCAACTCTAGTATACTTATGGATACTCTTGTGTTTGAAGAAAATATTATTTTACACACATACCTCTCTTCACAGAAATCAATCACCTTATCATTCTCATTTTCTCCTGCCGCCCCGAAAAAACCACTCCTGTTAGGTACCATCCCTTTGATCACCCACCAACCATTCAGATCCCCAACACTATCAATCATCTGAAGCTCCCACTCACCCCATCCAGAATATCATTCAGATTATCCCCAAAATCAAAAATTCTCTTCTCAACGTTTCCTTCAGGATGACCATACGTCACAAATCCACATATACCTATCCTTTCAAATTTAAATTTAACCATTAGAATTCTAGGACTCACACACACCAAGTCTACCATAGCTTTGTACCACAGGTCACTCATCAAAATTGCAACTCCTCTCCCCCCCTCTCATCCTTTTCCACACCAGCACACACACATTTCACACCACACCACTCATTTTCACCGTTTCCTTTCTACCCTTGTTTCAGTCACAGCGAGCAAATCAAATTTGCTCCTTCTAAATACACCATTTCACTTCCTCTTTCTCCTCAACATTTTATGTCCCTCTGATATTCCCATGCACTCATGCCGATTCATACAATTTCGCTGAAAGATAGAAGGCCGTTTAGGGCGATCACGACCTTCTCCCGAGGCCTGCATTAGTTATTATATAGCATATATCTTTATATATATATATATATATATATATATATATATATATATATATATATATATATATATATATATATATATATATATATATATATATATATATATATATATATATATATATATATATATATATATATATATATATATATATATATAGATATATCGCTATTATATATATATATAACAGGTGGTTTTGGGGAGGCGGGAGAAAATGAGAATGGTAGGAAGGTGATTGATTTCTGTGAAGAGAGAGGTATGTGTGTGAGTAATACTTTCTTTAAACACAAGAGTATCCATAAGTATACTAGAGTTGCAGAGAGATGGTATCGAAGTGAAAAGTATGATTATTTTGTGTTAGGGGAGAAGGATGCAAGTATGTGTTGGTGTTAAATCAGTGAGGGGTTTAGTAATGGGATTATCGGATCATTATGTTCTATGTAAAATTAAGTTAGTGGGGCTTGATGGAGAGGAAGGTGATATGAAAGGAAGTAGGTAAAATTAAGTTGAGAAGTTGAGTGAACAAGACAATATGATAAGTATGTAAGAGCGCTCTGCCAGTAAATCGGTTGAATGTGAACGTGTTGATACTGAACAAATAAAGCAAATGAAGGAAGCAACTGTTAGTAGTGCAAAGGAAGTATGTGATGCTAAAGTAGGAAGTAAGAATGTAACAGTGAATGGTGGAATGAAGAGGGTATTGAAAGCGGTTAAAGGTAAAAGAAGGTGGTTGAATTGTACTAAAAGCAAATGACGAAGTCTCAAAAGAAAGATGTGCTGGAATTATATAAGGAGGAAAAGAAATACTAAAAGGTGCATGTGTAGGAGAAAAGAAGAGGTAAATGTGAAATTAGTTTTAAAAGGAGGGATGAATGGGGACTTACATGGAATAGGAAGCTCTTCTGGAAGGAAGCAAAAGGTTAAGAAAGAGAGTAAGGGAAATCTTCATAGAATAATAAATGGGATGGTGCTTTTGTAACTGATGAAATGGATGAGGGGGAGTGTGAAAGAACACTTCGAAAAACTGCAATATTAACAGTAATGAAGAGGTATATAGTGAATGTGTGTGGGCTTGATGGTGAAAGAAGGAATAGGTATTTTGAGGATGAGGTTATTAGCAAGGAGGAGGTAATGGGTAGAGTGAGAAAGTTGAAAAATGGTAAATCTGCAGGTGTAGATGAAATTACTGGTGAAATGATCAAGAACGGAGGCGATATGGTGATTGATTGATTTGAAGTTGTGTAATAAAGCGTTTATGGAGGGTATAGTTCCAAGGGATTGGAGGAGAGCGGTAATAGTACCCTTGTATAAGGGTAAGGGAGAAAAGGGGAACTGTAGAAATTATAGGGGAATAAGTTTATTGAGTGTTGTAGGGAAGATATATGCTGGTATTTTGGTCGAAAGAGTGCGTCGAGTGACTGAAGGACTGATTGGTGAAGAACAAGGTGCGTTTAGGAGTGGTAGAGGATGTGTGGATCAAATCTTTACATTGAAACAAATGATTGAGAAAATGAGGAGAAGAAGAATAAATTGTATTTAGGTTTTATGGATTTGTAAATAGAAGTGTATGATAGAGTTACATAGAAGTTTATGGTGGTGTTAGTGATATATGGTGTTGGTGTATTTGAATGGAATCAAAAGTATGTATGATGATAGTGAAGTGTGTAAGAACAATGGTGTCAATGGTGATTGGTTTGCATTGAATAGTGGAAAGAGGCAGGGCTAGGCAGGTCTCCTGTTGTTCAATTTAGCATGGTTATGAAAGAATTGAGGTGGGGATGGCAGGAAATGGTGTTAGAAATGATGGAGAATGGAGAGAAGTGTGGAGTGGTGCCCTACCTATTATATGATGATTTGGTTTGTTATGAATCTGAAGAGAGTTTGAGAGGATTGTAGAGATTTGGCAGGGAAATGTGTAAATGAGGGGTTTGGCAAACGTAGATAAGAGTGTTGTTGGTTGTGAGTGATGACAACCTTAGTGTAGTTATGTTAGATGGTGAGCAGCTGGAACAAGTGTCTGAGCTAAACATATTTTGGGTATGTGTTGGATGAGAAGGAACGGATGATGCAGTGTAGCAGGGTGCCAGAATGGCAGGAAGTATTAAGCAGTACGAAATCGTTGGTGAATGTAAGTGATCAAGTTTTGAGTGTCTTACATGAAGGTATGCTGTTACCTGTGTTATTGTAGTAGTGAGATACTATGGTCTGAAATAAGAAGCATAGACTAAAGTTCAATGTGCCCAGATGGACAATCTTAGGAGCATGTTAGGTGTGAGAAGCAATTGATAAAATGAAGAATGAACGTATTAGAGTTGTGTGGTGTAAGAAAGGGGCAAATGAGAGAATAAATGAAAGTATGTTGAGATGAATTGGTCATGTGGAAAGAATATGGTCGGTTGGTTAAGGGGATGTATAGTGGCGAGTGTGTTAAAAACCTCTATTAGACCAAAGAGAAAGTGGATTGAGCTCGTGAACGAATGTTCGATGAGAGAAATGTGGAGCTGGCAGTGAGAATAAAGTATAATAGGAGCGGGAACATGAGCAGCTAAGGGGTTTAGATGGTGTTATTGTTGTGGGTCCAAATTCGGGTCAAGACGAACTTTACATTTATCGATTTACCATATGAGTCAGTCGCGGTCCCATGAAGCTCGAGGGTGATTTTCTGTCGGTGACTATTCAATAATTAATAAACAGAGGGGGCGGTAAGTGTCAGCCTCTTTTCGACTTTTGTCATATTCTTCAACTACTTTTCTTTTCCATACACCACCCCAGTCTTGGGGGCAAAGAGGAACAAAAAAGGTTAATATATATATATATATATATATAGAGTAGAGCAGTTATATATATATGTACATAGGAGAGTATATATATATATACATATATATATAGTTATATATATAGAGTATATTATAAGGTATATAGTGGTGGCGTATATATAGGTTTGTTCATGTATAGGATCCGCTGCGGGCCAGCACTGGGGTTGAAAACTTAAACTCCATATGGTGGGTCCTGGCTCATATTTATTTTAAATGTCAAAAGAAAATTTGAAATTATAAATATAAAAGATTCAGTTAAAAAACAAAACAAAAGAGGTCCTTACATTATATATATATATAGTTATATATATAGATATATATATATATATATATATATATATATATATATATATATATATATATATATATATATATATATATATATATATATATAAAACTCTGTAGATGCTAAAAAGGGAGAAGAATTGATAAAAATGAGGAATGAACGGTTATAGAGTTGTGTGGTGTGGAGAAAGGGAAAGAGAAAAAATGAAAGTATGTCGAGATGGTTTAGTCATGTGGAATGGATTAGATATTTCTGTTGTTGCTGATGTATAGTGGCGAGTGTGTTAAAAACCATCGGCTGGGAGACCCAAGAAAAAGTTGATTGAATCAGTAAAAGAATATCTGAAGGAAGAATATGAGTTTGGCAGAAGTGAGAATAAAGGTGCTTATTAGGAGTGATGCTGGTTTTGTGAGGGTTAATGGTTGTGGCCCACCTGGGCCAGGGAATGAACCCTCACACTTGACGATATACCTGACAGTGAGTCTGTCAGTAACCCGTGAAGCTCTAGGGTGGATTTTTCTGACTGCGACGAGTTCTCATCTGGTGGTATATAGAGGGGCGTAGGAGGTTGGCCGACTCAGTCGCATTCTTCATCGCTTCTCTTCGATCCATGCTCGCGCACCTGCCCCCAGTCTTGGAAAAAAGGATGATATATATGTATGTATATATATATATATATATGATATATAGTATATATATATATATATATATATATGTATGTTGTTATATATGTTATATATATATATATATATATAGCATATAAGTGTATATATATATATATATGGTTATATATATATATATATATAGTAATATATGATATATATAGGTTATATATATATATAGAGTATATATATATATATATATATACATATATGTTGTTGGTTATATATATATATATATATATATATATATATATATATAGCTGGATAGTATTATTTATAATTTTAAATAATAGTAAAAAAATAAAGAGCTTAGCATTTCTAAACCAAGATACAAACAAATCAGTCCTAAACAAAGCTATAGAGCCAGCAAAAAAAAAATTTTGCCTGCTCTGACTCCAATTTGACTATTTAAGTACACCTGGCTCCAGCTCACTTAAAATTTTCCGCTGGCCCATTTAAAAAAAACTTGTCTTAATAACAATTATTTTAGAGATTTTTTTTTTTTTGGCTTCAGCTCACCAAAAAAAAAAAAAAAATATATATATATATATATATATTAGAGGTGTACTGGAATTCGGTCCGGCCGGAATTCCGGCTGGAATTGGACATTTTTTTCCGGTTCCGCCCGCCGGATTTTTAGAGCGCCGGAACCGGAATTAATAATCTACTTCTGAGAAAATTTGATGGATGGGATTTATTTACATAACCATAGCCTGTTCTTTAACAAAATAATAGTAGCCTTGTATAGCATTCATACACAGTGTATTATATCTACAGTATTATTTAAATAAAGTTTACTCAATACCTCAAATATAGGATTATAACAAATAGGTTCGCAGGAACTTCAAAATTAGTCTTCCAAAATTATATATATATATATATATATATTATATTATTATTATTATATATATATATATATATATATATATATATATGATATATGTATATATATATATATATATATATATATATATATATAAAGTATATATATATATATATAACTTTTTAAACACTTTTGAAAATATGCTGAATTGTGGTGAAGTAAAAGAAAAACTTTTCACCAGTATTTTAAGGATATTTTTAACTGTTTTTCTCAAATATATTTCCTGCTTTTATTTGAAAAGAATTTCTTTGAATAGTTTACATTGACTGAAAGGAGAGTAATTTTTGGGCTAGTATACTGCTATGTTTGGAAATTTAGCTTTGGTCACTTTCTACCAATTAAGTAATTTCTTCCCAGATTAGAAATTACTCTCTGGTAAAAATTAAATTTCTAAGAATTTACCTTGAATATTTACTTGATTTTTTTTCCTTACACTAACTGACCTGTCACTTTCTGTTTCTTCAAACTTATAAAACCAAGTAACTTTGCAGTAATTTTCTTAATGCTCTTCTGATGATTTTGAGGTACTTGAAAATTCAAGTTCATTGTAGATAATGCTCGTTTCGGAAATGGAATGATGACTCATCGCCTGAACTTTCTTCTGTACTGCTACTACTGTTATCACTTTCTACCTTCAATTATTTATTTCTTCGCTATTCATTTTCATCAATTCTCTTATTTCATTAGAAAATTAAGTCAGTTTGTATCTTGGGTCTACTAAAGTAAGTTTTTAAAACAATTATCTTGTTTTGATGTATGCCTATTGATCCTTTCTTTTCCTTTTTATTAAATCTAAACCCTAATGCCTTCTTCAGCTCTTCTTTTTTTTAAAGCTTTGAACCCTATGTCAACCCCTGAGTTTATATAGAGAGGCTGAGAGCTCAAAGAGAGAACAATTGATGACACATTGAATTTTAATTATAGTTTCCTAACCATAAATGGTTGCAAAACTCTTAGAATTTTTTCAAGTATTTGCCATTCATATTCTTTCTAGAATCAAATACGTGCTATTCCACCTTGTATTAACATTTCATAAGTGGGCTTGCAAGATGCGGATCCAAGTCTCTTTGTATTTTTTTAAGTTCATTACAGCTTAAAAACTGGAATGATTGAAATGTGTACAAATAATCCTACATTTCTTTATTAAATCACAGTTCTTTGAGATAAGGCATCTTTAATAACAAATTGAAGTTTATGAATAAAATAAGAAAAACTTGTTTATCCTGCTAAATTAGTTCCAAGTTTAATGTTATATGCTGGTTCTTTATGGTTAAAATGCATTTGTTAGGGAGAATTTTCCCTTATTCATCATAATTTCACAAACTATAGTATTTTAAATCCAGAATGAGAACCTGGAAAATACTTGCAATTGAGTACACAGTCCATTTTTTTAACTCGCTGGTAAGCCATAGTGCAGTTAAAGAAATAAATGACCTGCTTGAATTATTTAGCCTTCTGGCATATCTGTAGTAATGATGTGGACTGATCTAAATGGAGAACTTCTCTAATACTGCCATTTAGCAATTTCCTGTATGAAGTTGGTAACATCTTCTACAAAATATTTTCTACTAGGAATAAGATATTTTGCTGAAGATAAGTACAGTTCATGAATCCCTGCCGTGACTTGAATGGCTGGTTACCTATTGCATCAAAACCCACACTTTTATGATTTAAATGATATGCCACCTTTTGGGGAGAAACCTCCTCAAAACCTCACTTATCTCACAGCTTGGACTATTGCTCTTTGTGGTTTCCGCTGTTCTGTATATACAAGACTCTCCCTTTTACAATTAAAATTTTTGGACTTCCAAATATTCCTTTCGATGTTTTCCATACGTTCATGAAGTGGCGTTGTAATGAAATGTAAGATTTTATAGTTGATATTGATAACATTTTTTACATTTCTTGTATTAAACGAAAGTCTTCATAAGAAATTCCACCTGCTTTAAATTCCGGCCGAATTTTTTTTGTGATTCCGGCTAATTCGTTCCGGCCGGAACTGAAATTTTCAGTTGCACAACTTTCTAATATATATATATATATATATTATATGTATATATGATATATATATATATATATATATATATATATATAAAAATATATATATATATATATATATATATATATATATATATATATATATATATATATATATATATATATATCTATCCTCGATCCTCTATCTTCACCCAAACTCTTACAGCTCCACTCTGGAGCCCTGGCTTAAAACTACAAAATCTTCAACAATGTGACCATATATAAATAAAATAGTATATGAAAGGTATGTAAAAACCTCAATACACAATTGTTACCCTGACTTTCTCTCATATCTCTTAATTGAAATATTAACAGAATGATCCTTTGTTGTATAATTCTGTCCATATTTATAACAAAAGTAATATTGATGAAACAACATTAGTAGTAGTAGTAGTAGTAGTAGTAGTAGTAGTAGTAGTATAGTAATAATAAATAATAATAATAATAATACAGTAATAATAATAATAATAATAATAATTGCAAGTAAACAATCATAATAATTCACCATCTTACCTCAGGATTTTCTGATTTTACAAGAGTAACAACTCGCCCAGGCTGAAAATATTATATATATACAGTATATATATACCGGTATATATATATATATATAGGTTATATATATATATATATATATATATATATATATATATAGAGAAAGATGATATATATATATATATATATATATATATATATATATATATATGTTATATATATATATATATTTAATATATAATTTGAGAATAAAAAGCAGCACAAAGGCTCCAGACAGCGGCATTGGAAAAACTTTAATGACAAAATACAACGTTGGAACACATCGTTCATCATCAGGCTAAAACAGATAAAATTATGAAATATAACAAAACAAAAATATAAAAATAAAAATGTAAATTAACCATAGTTAAGAAAACAAACATATTCATTGAAACAATGAAGATCATTACATTGAAGCGGCGCACGAAAACGCGAAAGCGTTTCATTATAAATGAAAACTGATAAACACCCGTTCCAACTGAACGAAGTAATAAC
>JABUQX010008829.1:0-12500 GCA_015478945.1 Trachelipus rathkii
CAGGACAGGTCATCTTCTCATGGGAAAGTAGAAATTAAAGTATCAAACTCTCTATCTCTACTACTCTATTACATGTCCACATCCAGCACTGATTGTGTAACCAAACATATAGTGACACCTAGAGAAAATGACATCTGATATATTTTGACCGTATGACTTTTCTCATCATTGTGTTTCAGTCCAAGTCTTCGTTAAGCAAAAAATCAAAATTCACTTACTAAGATACATCCAGCACAAAATTGCTCGAGTGCTCGCTTCCCGACTGTCTGCACTGTCAAGTATCATTTTATTCTTGCATGAACCAGGTATGCTCATAGTACCCATAATGATAAAATTATCATTTGAACGCCGAATAAAATTGGCGTGGACTGTCTTGCACAACCTTTCCAGGTATGCATTAGCATTCCTGATCAAATAAGATAAGTGGCGTTGGAAGGTTAGTTACAGTACCTCCCCACTCTAAACTACCCTCGCTCACTTTAAGTCAATTTGCTGACACACAGACGATTGTGGTCACGCTAAGAACGCAATCGTCCTCGCGGCTGAATTCTTTCTTCCACACACAGTAGGGATAATAAGGAATAGGAATTTTGTATAGATGTGGTCTAGACACGCTGAGGTTGTGGATAATAAGATAGTGTCTCGCTCTGAATACATGATGCTTGTGGGTGTACAAGTATATGTCGTCTCGCGCTGTGTTTTGTTATATGTTATTTTTTTGTTTTTAGAAAGGGACTGTCGAAGATAGTGGTGGCAATAAGCTGGTGGAACAGGAAATAGCTGCATAAAAGAACGACTAAGGAGCGAGACGGCAGTGGAAGTGAGTGTCAGTTTGAGTATACATAGTCATGGGGAAACGCGCATCCTAAACACGAGAGGGAGCCCAAGATATGGTAGGTGAAGGAGGAGTTGGAGCGAATACTTCAGTATGGCCAGACGAGTGGCTAACTTATCTTTTCTTTGTGTATCTTTTTTCTCTCTCTCTCTCTCTCCTTAGCACCAAGGGATCGTCTACGGGAGATCGGTCTAGTCTCTCGTTTGTGGTCCTCATGTCTTCTTCACAGTTCTCTCACTGATCACTGTATCATACTCTCTCTCTTTCGAAAAAATTGTTTGCATCTCTCGGTCGTCTCTGGCCTCGATATCTCATAACTCTCCTTTTCTCTGATGTACTTCTCGTCTCGCCTCTGCAAGGATAGTAACTGCTCTATTAAAAATTTAAATATTAACATTAGTTATTGGGTAAGTGGTTACTATGAGGTCTATATTATTGTATTATTATAGCACTGTAGATATAAGTTCTTATTTTCTCTATATAATATTACTGGTTGGTAATACTATTTGTTATGTGTCGCATCAACTATATAAATATTCAGTATTCTTATTACAGTAGTATGGGTTGCCGATAATCTCACTTTTAATTAAAATAGCGTTATTACTATGCCTGTATAGGATATAGAATACAATAAAGTAATTGTATATGTACGTAGAAAATTGCAAGCTTCTCATAGCTTGCCTATATATATAGAGATAGACTATACTTAGCTGCCTCGTAGAAAGGAAAGCGAGTAAGATAGGAATTCAACCATTAATATCTAAATAGTCATATGTAAAATATCTAGTATTGTATATTATATATATATAATATATTATTATTAAATTATTATAGGTGAGTAAGAAAGAAGTTAGTATATATAGCTATGTAATGTCTATGTATAAAAAGTGAAGTAACTCATTATTATAGACCTTATAATATATTACCTATATGACCTCGAATATCATAATAAAAACGTCCAATAGCTGGAGTTAATGGATATTTTTTGCTATATTGGGATATATACGGAAATACAATATATAAATATAATATATATATAAGATATATTTCTGATTATAATAGCTTTTAAGTAAGGAATATCTATTACAGTTATTTAAGATCACTCATAGAATATATTAATAATATATAACAATAAGCTGGGACTACTAATAGTAATAAAACGCGATTCATAATATGAGAATTGAGTGAGCTAAATAAAAATAGTGAAATATCAATACAATGCAAGAATTGTATCTAAAGTATAGGAGAGATAATATGTATGTATTATTAATATAACGTTTATATATGTAGTGAAGATGTATCCTCAATGTGTTAAGGCATCCTCGTTAATATGGGATATAGACGGGTTTATTATATATAATGTATATTATATTCTGATCTTATATTATATGGAGATTCTTTGGACTTATGTAACGAAGGTTGGACATGAGTCTGCTTCAAAATATGGGTATTGAGCGTGTAAGGTTGATAGCTCTGCCTAGTTTATCCTATGATAAATAACCGTAGATAGATAGGGAGCTAGGTTAAATTAAATAAGAATATTCAAAGCATAGTCGAATACTCATTAGTAGTAATACTAATTTTACTAAACGTACTCGGACGACATTAAGTAGTACATTTTGATAGCATGATTATGTATAGTATAATATAAGAATCGGTTTGGATTTCAGGAATTCGTTAGCTCACTATGCTCTACTTATATATTAATATTATGGCTATATATGAATAGATTTATTAAGTTTATTTTGGAAGTAGAGGATTAGGGGGGTAGGGGTCAAAATATTTCTATAAAGAATTTTTGTCGCTGCAAAATTAAGTGATGAGCTATAGATGTCCTCTAATTGTTCTCATCCGCATAGCTGTGCCTGCACTTAAATTTAATGTTACTACATCATACGCTGGGTACAGCTGATATTTAATGTTGCCAACCATGCATGGAATGCGGACTATTTCTATTTCAATATATATATATATATATAATATATATATATATATATATTATATATTATATATATATTATATATATATATATATATATATCTTTCTATAGAGGTATAGATTTAGTATATACGGCGATAATTTAATTTTATCTCACCGATAATACAGTACGTATAGTTGAAAGAAGTCGCTAGATATAGTAAACAATAGTTCGATAAAATATTATTAACCTTATGTAAATCAATTAATGCATTTTTGGTGTAGCATATATAATATATTTATTTATAAGTTGAATCAATGATTTCTTCGAAATATGAATAGTTAGCTATCACTAATCATAAGGACAATTCCACTATATCTTGAGGATAAGATGGCCTATAGTATATATATATATATAATATTATAATGTACTATATGTTTTGTTTAATAAATGTATTGATTATTACTATAATATATGAATATAGAATGGTAATTTAATATAACTTTAATTTTGAGACTCATAATTGATCTCTATATGGTTGAACTATATTAGTGGCGGTGTGGTATTTAGGAGGTATATCATGATTATGAATTCATATGTAAGTAGGAAAAGGCTGAACTCGTGAAATATCTAGACGAGAGGAGCCAAATAAATCCTGGGTGGTTAAGAAGAATAGTCATTAGTACATACGGAGATTATGTGGTTGTATCGATCAGGCTTTTATGGAGGGGATATTAAGTGAGTGTTTCAGGTAAGTATTTGGTGGGGGATGGTACTTCCCATACACAAATTGGAAATACGGGATACAGGAAGAAAATAGGTCAATAGTGAATGGTGGTGTTGATGAAGGTTATGCAATGCACTCGCGCATTCAGTGAGGAGCAATGCCATGAGTTGTTAAATTGGTGATTTGTGTTTTGTTGTTAGAGAAAGTAAATGTATTAGCGATTTAGAGTAAAGAGAGGAGAGACACACAAAAACTACCACGAGAATTGAATGCTTAGATTGCAGGATAAGAGATGTTTAATATTAAACTAAGATATAAGTGAAGGAGGATAGAGGTGGACTAGTACCAGTTAATCGGGAGTTATTGGAACGGCTCTTCGATGAAATCATAAAGAGCTAAAGATTCAGTAAAGAAAGAGATTAAGGGAATAATATCAGAGGGTTAAGTGGAATGAGGGTATATGGAGGAATTTGTTTTGATTGAGTTGTATGGGGGTGGTTTTATTCCACGCAACCCACCTCCCCCCCTTCTGTGGAAAAATTGGAAGTATATGGGGGATTGGGCGTAAAGGTGATATGATAGCGCGATAATGAATGTGTGAGGGTTTTGATAGAGTAAAGAGAAATATTGGGTTTAGTGAAGTGGTCGCATGAGATAATTAGTTAATAGGAGAAGGATTAATGTGTTGAGTAGGGTTGTAAGACAAATTAGAGATAGGTTTCACAATTGAGCAGATATGGAATATTGAGGTATGTGTGATAGAATGATCTAATTGTATGCAGCAAGGTTGAGTGATTTGATCTGTAGTAAAGATGTTGTGTAAATAATATAAATCGTTCTTCACTTAGTATGGGTTACTCGCTAGTTGTTTTGTAATAGTGATTTTGAGGGTGGAGATCAGTTTTGTATTGAGATGGAGAGACCTAAAGGATCTCGTAGTTCAGTGATGTAGGACATCTTAGATCTCTATTGAAGTCCTGTAGGAAGATATATGATGGTATTTTGGGTGAAAGAGTCGGTCCGAATTGCCATCTAGACGCGAGACTTGAATTGACAAACAAAACCCAGGGTGAACGTCAGAGAAGCTGGTTCGATGAGATATTGCGCGTTAGCGGTATGTTACTGCAATAATGTGTACACCAGTATTGATAGCGCCATTTAACATCATTGAGAAAAATGACGGGTATGAAGAGAATAAATTGGTATTTTTTCAGCTCGTTTGATAGTGTCGGACTTAGCCAACGCGAGAGGCTCATGAATAAATGAAGTATAATAGAGGAGAGATCCTTTTGTGGGTCCAACTGTTGTTAGTGATATCGATGCGATTCGAGAGCTTGGCTAGCATGTTGCGGAGCTCTGAAATGGTATTAACTCCCAGGCACTAAGCATCTTAACTTAGGAGTACTAGATATACCCTTAGTAGTATGAAATATAGCTTGATTAATATTATTTTTAATAGGAAATTTACTAGGTGAGAAGAGCTGATATAAATAGTAGATAGAATTCAGTAAAATGAAGTTAGAATATTATTTATATATATAATATTTATAGCAAGACTTAATTTAGAAAAGTTATTTGTATTGGTGGGTTTATATATTATTCACTCATTCAATATTTAATAATATACAGCTTGTGAATTGTTATTTGAACTACATAAATCTTGTTGAAACTAATTGTTTTTTTGTCTCTGGATATGTAAAATAAATTTATTATTAGGCGTATATGAGTTCTTATTTCATTTAATATAATTGTATATTTATTTTATAAACTGATCTGAGGTTAATTCACTTAATTTATAATAATATATAGTGTGATTTTATTTTTATTTTTGAGCTTTAATTAAAATGAAAATTTACGTAATTGTCTTTAGTTTAAATAAAACATTTAAGTTAATATATACGTAATTAAAATTTACTTTTAAGCTTGGCGATAACTTTAATAAATTCACTTTATTTTATCTTGATTGTGGTTTATAATAATGAAAGAAACATCTTTATCTCTCAGTGTAGATTTGAGTATAGTGGATAGAGTGACTCAGAATTTTTAGGTAGGACAGAAAAGTAAAACCTTATGTTCGCTCAATTATTATAGCATAAGTTTATTAGTGATGATAAAGCTATTTGGTAAGTAATATAAATGTAGATTAAATCATTATATATAGTAAGTGTTACTTGGTGACTAAGAAAATTGTATTTCAAAAATTTGAATACTAAATGGTAAATGAATACCAGTTATTAGTATTCATTGACTGGTTGTTTGAGAGCCAGTCTACCTTATATACTCAGGCCGGTAATGTAATGATATATAATCATATAAGGGTTATAGTTGATATAATTATGATTTATATATATATATGGTACTTTTTTTGGTGCGTGTATATAATATTGATAGATTATGAAATAAAATATCAATGGTCAGTGACTTATTAATATAAATATGACTATTAATTGTATATACTATATTTGAGGAGTTAAATGGCAGTTATGGTGTATCATATAACAGTAGCTCTAAGACAAGTGATTGCTATAGTAACTGCCTGAGTTTGATACTTAAGGAATTTTAGGTAGAAAGCATGTTTTTGTAGTATGAGTAATAATATAATATATGTGGATATTTGATGTTATGTAGCTCAGGTTTAACTACGCGATGGAGGACGTAAGTTGGGTGGCTTGCATGTAAACTATTATGCCGATTAAGAGTTTGACATTTTGATTTTGTCTGATATTTATTTCTCTAATGAGGCTGGTCGTATTAGGCATTGCTCTTACACTCGCTTGCGCAAAAATTTTGCTTTATGTATTAAGTAATATTCAAATGAATTGGTAGCAGTAAGAAACCTGTTCCCAAGAGTATGATTGCCTAGCAGGGTAAAGCTACTTGGGTTGTATAAGAGTTGTAAAATACGTGGGGTATTTTGGGAGGGTGGAAAGAAAAGAGAAAGTTAGAGGCGTTGATGGGGGTCCCTCCCAGGTGGTAGGCAGAGTTAGTATTTAGAAACGTGAGTGGGGTAAAAGTTTCACAGAAGGAGAAGTAGTGTGAAGGTACCCATAGTTCTCTCATTCAGACAGCACCTGAGAGCAGTATTTAGATGTCATTTTGATTTGACGAATCTGAAGAAGCTTCGGTGAGAAGAGATTATCCCTTAGTAGCTACCACAGGTTTTGGTAGTTTAATCAGTGCTGTGAATAGGGGAGATGCGCATAATGAAAGCCGCCTAATAGTAATTAAGATATATGGATGATAGTAGTGGAAATGAGATCAGAGGTCCTCGCGAGGTGGAAAATATGTTTTAAAAACGTGGTTGCTAAGCAATTGGCAAACTTCAGAGTGTACTCTATTGTATGTTATAACCTACTATATACTAGTTGCGACACCCACGGAACATTGGATTCGATAAATGGAGGTCAGATAGGAAAGTGGAGAATGATAGTTGTCTGATCGTAAGAGAATAGACTAGTGGGTACAAT
Organism: Trachelipus rathkii; assembly: GCA_015478945.1. Lineage (NCBI taxonomy): Eukaryota > Metazoa > Arthropoda > Malacostraca > Isopoda > Trachelipodidae > Trachelipus > Trachelipus rathkii. Next base: position 6,948 of record JABUQX010008829.1, read on the forward strand.
TAAAGCGATATAGACAAGAGGCACCTGAGAGATATGAGTAGTGCGGCTCTATGTGGCGAGTTTGCAGTGAGATATCGTCGTTACGCGAATCCTTACGAGGGGGAAATCTAAAATAGAAGTTGTTTTATAGGTAATCGGGATGAATTCTTATTCTGTAAGTCTGGAGAATGTATGATATCTAACAGAGTTGTGTAGTGAGATCGAGCGTATATGAAGCTTCACTGCTATACGCTGTTTCTAGTAAATATAACATAAAACAAGAAATAACTTGAGTTCAGGTGATAGATCATATATATTGTAATTGTTGCTTTTCTATGTATGGTGTAATGATTCAATTTGACTAGTTAAGAAGTTGAAAGGAAAATATGAACAGGTGTATAAGGGAATGAGTGGTTATGGGCTGAAGGAGTGTGAAAGAATCGAAGTAGTATAAAGGAAATGACAGAAAATAGGTGTGTGATGAACTTGGTTTTGCTAATTATTCTGTTAGCAGGAATGCTTTGGTTTCACTCCGGGGATGGTTAAGAGAGGGGCTAATAGTTGCATCGCGATGTGTGAAGGATCGGTAGCACCGGTGAAGGGGGAGACGGGATAGAATCAAATAGTTCGGCGGTATTAAAAGACTGTTTATATGAATGTGTACAGAGAAGGTGAGGCATTTGCTTGCTGGAAGAAGAAATAAGGCTCTACTAAAGGAGGTGAGCGCTGGCGGCTCACGGAGTGTTACCTGAAGTTTTTGGTAGGAATGAATGTGGGGTACTCGGTCGATTAATATAATCAACTGAGAGCTGATGAAAATCCTAGCGGGATCCTGATATATTTGTAATGTATTAGTTTGCTGTACGAGTTCTATGAATCGTGTAAATGGTTTTATTGACGTGGGGATAGGTGGGGTGGGGGAAGGTGCGCGCGGAATTTCGCTATTTTGTGACAGTAAATGAACGCGTCAATTTGAGCGTTTAACCGAATAATCAAATAAACTCGACGGGGTGACATCCTTTTGCGCTTTGGATTATGTATATAGCCACGGGCAAACACCAACATTATAGGATTGAGGGGTGAATGGGGAATAGTGAGAGAATAGTTACTACTTATGAGGCATTATCTATGGGGTTATTGCTAGTTGTACAGAATATATACGATCTGTCTGGAATTAGAATGGCAAAAGTAGATATCCTCTTTAGGTGCAGAAGGAAGGAAGTAAATAATGCATTAATAATAGTATCCTTGTAGTCTATAATAGTAAAGTAGTAAGGGACTCACCTATAAGTCGTGTATTATAAGGTTACAGTATGAATAGCTGGGAACCTGAACAGAAATGGTAAATTGTTGTTGAATAGTATTGTTTGGTATCTACAAACCGTTGGCTAGTTGGTAGAGAGAGATTTAGTAGGAAAATGTGTTCCACTTATTTATGCATGTACTTGGGAAGACAAAGTTTTTGCTCTGGTTTTTTATTTTTATCTGTTTAAATATATATATGACTCGCGTTCAATGACCTAATACAATGTCGTTGTCATCGTATCTCATGAAAGAACATCAACCCTGTCATGTGTTCCCGAAGAAAGCTCATCGATAGTATGAATCTACACAATTAATTGTGGGCTGGAAAGGCGTATATTTCATAGGGTAGTTAATGTATAATCCTATGTACTTCTACTTATATATATACAAAAATCAAGGTCAGATGTCTAAGACTAGATCCTACACACTAACAATCATACTATAACTACGGACCTATATATGCACTAACTCTATTTATATATACGTTAAGGTGTAGGGTTACTGTGTGTATAATATTTAGTGACTTACTATATTTATGGTGTAGTATATTCTTATCTCCTGTGATACTCTACTGTCATAGTGACTATACCTATATAATCACTATATATATCAACTATAGTTATACCTTTTTATATATTAATATCTATAGCATACTGAGCAATACCTTAATATATGAAAAAAAATAATAATTTAATTTTTACCTTATTCAATTCACGTAGCACTATTAGCCACACCGATATTAAAATAAAAATTATTAATCAACCTGAAAAAATATAATAACTTTTACATCATAATTGTGTGTATGAAACTACATCCAGAGCGTGTGTACGTGAAAAGTTTTGTATGGAATGTGTAGCAGTGTGGGATGACGGGATGGTGGAATGGCTCGGTGGCAAATTTCAAAAAATTCGGTAAAATTGCCGGATGATATGACCTGCAGGAATGGTGTGTGTGGGATCAACATCTTTAAAAGACGGGATGTGTATGCTTTGATGCCGGAATGTCACTAGATAACGTACTGAATTACTTATGTAGTGCGACTAGGTGTCTTACCATGAGGGTATCGTTTTTACCTATATATATATTATATATGTTTATAAATATATAGTATATAATATATATATATATAGTTAGTATGAGAACTTATTATATGTTTATGGTATATAATTATATTATATATGATAATAAGAGGTTATAAGTATTACTATATATTCATATAAAAGTTCAACGTTATTCAGATGGAGCATAATCTTAAATTAGGTTTATGAGTCGAGTGTTTAGGTGTGAAAAGTATTGAATCAATAATGATGAATAGAAACGTATTAGCAGAGTATATGTGGTTAGTGAAGAAAGGGGTAAATGTAAGAAATAACTATTAATAAAATGAAAGTAATATAACTCGTATTGAGTGACTGAGTATTTAGGTCGTATTAATAAATGGAAATGAAGAATGTACTTGTCAGTAAGTTACGGTTGAGGTATATTAACGTGGATTGTGATTAGTAAGTGGGTGAGTCAGTGTTTGTGATAAGAATAATAGATAACTATAGGACGAAAGTGGACACTTGATAGAATAAATGTGATTGAGTCAGTGAAGGAGAAGAAGTAGTGTGAGTATTTGTAGCAGAATGCGAGATAATATTAAAGGTGCATAATTAAGGTGAATGGAGGGGGTATAAATGTGTCTGTGGCCTTATATTCACCTATGGGCCAGGTAATTAGAACCCTCTACATATACTTGAAGAAGATAATGCCCATATAATGTATCGAGGTGATCCGGTCGCTGGTTTCACTTAACCGTGAGTACACTATAATGGGTATGGAATTCTAAGATATATTTATTTCTCTGAGCGTTTTAGCGACTGTAAGTTCTCTCAGACTAAATGTGATGTTCCTATATGCGGCGGTCTTTGTCCGCGCCTACGGTGGTGGTACAGCCGGGTGCTTCAGGCCTTTTCTCCCGCCTTGCTACAGTCTGACGTACCATGAATAGCTGTGCGCATAGGGTTCTTCTAGCGGGGAGGTATGCGAACCTCGTCAGGACTTTTTGTCCAGTTGTCTCTCCTGCAAATGCGCGATGGTGACAAATCAAGAAAATAAGTTTCCAGCTCTTTTATCTGTTCGCCTTTTTTAAAAATGAAAGTATACACTCTCTACCTGTTATTAAGAGATAACTTTTGGATGGTGGGAGTATAATAAAGAAATGTAGAAGTATTATAATTTTTATTTTATAGATTTTATATAACTAAATTATACTTTATATTAAGTTCATAAGAACTTATTGTTTACTTAAATATTTAATAATTAAATTAATAAAATTCCATAAAAATACCAATCTCTACCTCTCTATTAAATAGGTTATCAATTATTATAATAAATAAAATTAAATTGATTTATAGATGGATGGCTATTACCTCTCTCATTATATCTTAACTTTATTTAATTAATTATATCATATTACTAATATATAATAATATAGGCAATATCTAAATCAATTCTGTGTAAAACAAATATATATATATTATATATTATATTATATATATATTATATATAATATATTATATATTTTAATATTATAGTATTATTTATATATATATAATATATATATTATATATTATATATATATATTAAACTCTATTTACCCTTTTAACGTCTCTTTAATCTTCTTTCTACAGAAGAGGGTATAGCTAACGGGTGTGTGGACACCTAATATGAGAGGATATCTAGATATAACTTCTTATAGAGCGGTCCCGTCGTGCTTCTCACCAAAGTCAGGACTGCTAAGCTCTTGGCGAAATAGGAAACTCTTGTATGGGGTGGAAGGCGTATGTTGACATACTAAAAGAGTCAATGCAAGTGTGATCGTTTCAAAGATTTTCTGATTGAGCGCGATAAAACTTAAAAGAACGTTACGATACATGACCCCGATAATGCGAACACCTTAGCAAAACCCGAGCACGCGCGTTAATTACTCAGAAGTCCGTAACATCTTTCCCCGTTTATCAAGTCGAGAGTGACGAGAATAGAAGCACGATTTGTATGAACAATAATTGATTTACATTAAAATAATATATACTATTCACTTCAGCTTAAGTTTCTGGCAGCTTGTAGTAAGCGAATATTTTAAATTAATCTTGATTAGGTGTATATATATAGATATTATATTGTAGTGAGCAATATTAGTGAGAGTAGCAATGAATTCCAATTGGAGTTGGATTGGTTTCTACTAATTATTTTTTGTAATAATAGGATATAATTAATGGTATCCTGTACTTTGATAAGAAGACCTATTGAGTAGAGGAATGGGAGAAAAATCTTTAAGATTTTATGTAATATTATATTTACTTAAATTTTCATTAATATAATTAATTATAATAATTATTATTGTAGGAAATAACTATTTAAGTATTTAATATAAAATTTTTTTTTGTAGAAGTCTCATCTATTTATATTTTAAAAGCGGGAGACTCACGTGACGGACTTGCGATAGCGGAGGTTTTGAAAGGGGCTTCAATGAAATAAGTGCGGAAAGGAAAGCGCTAGCGAATAATTTTTTTTCAAGGTTGTTCAGAGAGGTGCCGCTCTTAGCGACTATCCTCATATAATGAGTACTAGTGGGTGCCACCTCATTCACTGATATATATAGTATAATATATATATATTATATATTAATATTAATATATATATATATATATATATATATATATATATATATTATATAATATATATATATATTTATATATATATATAATTAATAATATTAATATTATATCTATATATATATATATATATATATATATATATATATAAATATATAAATATAATATATATATAATAATATATATAATATATTAGTATATATTATATATATATATCTATTTAATTATATATATATTATTATATATATATATTATATATATTATAATAATATATATATATATATTATAGTATATAATTATATATATATATATATATTATATATATATTATATATATCTAATATATTATATATATATATATATTATAACTTTATAATATTATAATTCGGTATAGGTCATGTAAATAATAAAGAAAGACCACTACTAAACATCACTGGGTTTAGATTAATACCAATCCATTTCTAAAGAAAAAAATTTGAATGGTAAATGAATATTCAGTCAATTAAATTAAATATATTAAATAAAAAGTCTAAATAATAAAAAGTTTCTTCTAATTATTAATATAAATAGTCTGATTAATTTACTATAAATTATTGAATTAGATCTTTGTC
>JABUQX010008829.1:22500-25000 GCA_015478945.1 Trachelipus rathkii
AAGTGTTGAAATACTTCCTATACCAACAACATGGGTTCGGGTTTGAAACCCAACAGGAGAGAATAAAAGAATCTTTATGTTTTCAAACTGTGAATGTATTAGCAGTTGTAATGTATATATATATATATATATATATATATATATATATATATATATATATATATATATATATATATATATATATATATATATATATATATATTATAAATACATATATATATATATATATATATATATATATATATATATATAGTATAAGTATATATATATATATATATATATATATGTATATGTATATATAATCACCCAACTTCTCTCCCCAAGAGGTAAGGTGAGTAGCATGCACTGGAAACAGAAAAGTAGTAGAAGAATATAATAACACAAGTCGAAAAGAAAGCCCAACCTTACCGCCCCATTTATACCCTTTAGTGAGAACTCGCCGCAGTCAGAAAAACCCACCCTAGAGTTTCAGGGAACCGCCAATGTAGAGTTGATCCCTTAGCTCAGGTGGGCCACAACCAGACCCTCCTCACAAAACCCAGCCATTTACTCCTATTATGTACCTTTCTTCTCGCTTCTGCCAAACTCACATTCCTCTCCTCCAGGCATTCCTTTTCTGACTCAATCCACTTTTTCTTCAGTCTCCCAGCTGGTCAATTCCCTGCACACTTACCACTATACATCTGCTTAACCTTTCGACTATCATCCATCCTTTCCACATAACCAAACCATCTCAACGTACTTTCATTTATTCTCTCATTTATTCCTTTCTTCACACCACAAAACTCCCTAATGCGTTCATCCCTCATTTTATCAATTCTTCTCACACCTAACACACCCCTAAGATTGACCATATGAACACACTGTACTTTAGATCTATACCTCTTATTCCAGACCATAGTTTCACTACTATACATTAACACAGATAACAACATACCCTCATGTAAGACCTTAGGGCATTCAAGACTTAGTCCCTTTACATACACCAACGATTTAGTTGCTCCAGTCACCTTCGTACCATTCACAACTTTCCCTATTACACTTCATGCATCATCCGTTCCCTTTTCATCCAACATATATTCTAAGTATTTAAACTCAGACACTTCTGCAGTCACTCACCATCCAACATAACTTCACACCAAGGACTGTCCTCACTCATAAACATAACCTTACTCTTATCTACGCCTATTTACATATCCCTAATTTTACACACCCTACAAAATCACTCTACCAATCCTCTCAAACTCTCTTCAGATTCGCCACACAAAACCAAATCATTCACATATAATAGGTAGGGCAACCCCTAATCTCTTCCATTCTCCATCATTTTAACATCTTCGCTTGCCTCTGCCACATCTAATTCTTTCATTTTCCCATCCATATACAAATTGAATAACCAAGAAGACATAAAAACATCCCTGCCTCACTCCGCTATTAATATTAAACCAATCACTTTCAACTCCATTTATTCTTACACAAGCTTCACTATCGTCATACATACTTTTAATTCCAATCAGAAGCCTACCACCAACAACACCATGTATCACAAACATCTGCCATAGAGCTTTCCTGTTAATCCTACCATACGCCATTTGCAAATCCATAAAACCTAAATACAATTTATTCTTCTTTTCTCTTATTTTCTCAATCATTTGTTTCAATGTAAAGATTTGAACCACGCATCCTCTACCACATCTAATAGCATCTTGTTCTTCATTAATCAGTCCCTCAGTCACTCGACGCACTCTTTCGACCAAAATACCAACATATATCTTCCCTACAATACTCAATAAACTAATCCCCTATAATTCCTACAGTTACCCTTATTCTAATTACCCTTATGTACGGCACTATTACTGCCCTCCTCCAATCCCCTCCCTTAATAAATGCTTTGTTATATATATATATATATATATATATATATATATATATATATATATATCTACATTTGTATATATTTTTATATATATATAAAATACTATTTTTTTATTCTTGCTATAACTGCTGCTCTCTAACCTTAACCCACATATATATATAATATGTAATAATTCAACGGTCGTCAATTTTTGATATCTTACGGAATTAGAGAGGAAAAGTGTAATGAAAAGCAAGGGAAGGAAGACCAAGAAGAAAGTTGAACATCTGCAAGACCGATTATATTATTAAAATGCTTAAAAGATTGTATAAAAGAATGATTACTGAATGATTAATGACCAGGTTTAAAATATCACAATTTTTACATCTTATATATTATTTAGTATTTGAGAATAATATTTAAGAGAATGAAAATAAAGGGTCTCTCTCTCTCTCTCTCTCTCTCTCTCTCTCTCTCTCTCTCTCTCTCTCTCTCTCTCTCTCTCTCTCTCTCTCTCTCTCTCTCTCTCTCTCTCTCTCTCTCTCTCTCTCTCTCTTTCTATATATATATATATATATATATATATATATATATATATATATGTACATATTATTTTAATTAATTATATAATCAAAATGTCCATTC
>JABUQX010008829.1:27500-40000 GCA_015478945.1 Trachelipus rathkii
ATTTTCATTCAGCTAGAAATCGTTGCAGGGATACTCTTCGATGAGCAAAGCTGGCTTTCATCAAAGGAAAGTGCGCGAACCTCTTTGGATCTCCTACTGACAAATCTCTTTCATCTGTAGCAACCTCATAAATCTGCCTTTCCCCTCCTCTTATTCCGATCTGATCATTGTGTTGCTAATTCTCCAACTGAAAAGGTTAATTCTCTATGTCTCAATACTAGCACTTTCCCTCCCTCAGTGTTGGAAGCTCTACATCTCCAACCTATTCCGAAAAAGGAAGCGCTCTGATCCTTCTAACTATCGCCCTGTAGCTCTCACTTGTATTCTATCTAAGATCTTTGAAACCCTTCTCAACTCACTTCTTAGATCATCTGGAAACTCACTCCGATCGCCAGTACGGCTCTCGTTGCACGAAGTCTACTGGCAGTGATATACCATTCCTATCTAACCAGAAATTTATGGTTTTTCGCTCTTAGAATACGGGAAGACTTGGGTGGTGGGCTTGACATATCAGAACATTGACCGAGTATGGCACGAGTCACTGCTCTCCAGGCTCCCCACTCCCTTTGGGTTTCCTCCCCTTCTTTGCCCCGCTTTATATCTACTTCTTTCAAATCGCTCAATATCGGCTGTTGTTGATGGAGCGACTTCTTCTTTTCTGTCAATAGTGGTGTTCCTCAGGGTTCTGTCTTATCTCCTACTTTATTCCTACTTTTCATTAATGATCTTCTCACATGCACATCTAACTCTATCCACTCATATGCCGATGACTCGACCCTTCATTCTTTAACTCATATCAATTCTACTCCCTCTTTTACTTCTGGAATTGCCCCTCGTCTTAATCTTTCCGATTTTATTCTCGCTGATGGATAGAAATAACTTTGTGAAATTCAATTCTTTAAAAACCCAACTTTTACAAATCTCCTTCTCCAAAATACCTTCTAACTTTCCTGTCTCTTTCGACGGTTCTGTCGTTTCTCCTGTTGACAATATAAACATCCTTGGCCTTAACATGAACAAAAAAATGTCTTGGAAACCTCACATCACAACAGTTTTGCTAGGGCGGCCTCAAAAAGGAGAAACTGGAAGTTCTGTTTAGACTGTGAGACTTTCCCTCCCCCTTTTCTCAGTTGCTCCATTCTACGAGGTCTCATCCCGCCCATGTAGCAGTACTGCTCTCGCCAGTCTGGGAGGGGGGACTCTGGTTTCACCCGGCTTTGGACAGGGATTCGGTTGAATCGAGCGCTGTAAGGAAGCTTATAAACTGTTCTGCCAAACCAGGTTAAACGAATATCTTATATTTGCGAGGCGATGTTGGTGCTATCTCTATCCTATAGAGTACCACCAGCAGCAAGTACTCGAGGAACTTATCGCACGTACCCTTCCCACCTTTACGACGCCTTCGTAGCACAATAGGTGCTGTATCTGCTGAAATTATTGTGTTGACATTGAAGGCAACTCAGGCTGGTTTGCTGTGGTCTTCTTCTTCCCACCACCTCTGTTTGTGGGTGTATAACATCTGTGTGTTTCCTGCCGTTTAATCTCCTCACTTTAAGAAGACCTGCGTCACCATTAACTCATATGCGTAATTTGCTAGAGGGTGAACTTTTGAGAAATTTACACCCCACTCCTTGAATAGGGCTCTGCCGTGAGTGGTGGTGACAACTGTAAAAAAATCCTTGAATGGGCAGATACGTGGCAAAATGAACTGAATCTCCTATTCCCCCCTCAAAACATCATTCAGATTATCCCAGAAAATCATGCTCTTTTCAACACACTCAGATGGATCATATGTCGCAACCACACAAATTTTATTTTCAAGCTTAAATTTAACCTTTAGACTTCTAGGTACTCACATACACAAAATCTCACAGCTCTCTACCACAACTCACTCTTCAGAATTGCAAATCCTTCTATCCCCCTCATTCCTTTCCACAGCAAAACAAACACATTTCACACCACACCACTCATTTCACCGTTTCCTTTCATCTTTGTTTCAGTCACAGCGAGCAAATCAAATTTGCCCTTTCTAAATACGTCCATCACCTCTCTCCTCATCTCCTCAACATTTATTCCTCTGACATTTCATGTACCCATACGATTCACATTTTCGCCGAAGGATAGAAGGGCGCCTACTGCGATCACATTCCTTCTCCGAGACATGCAGGTGGCATTCTGGCAAAAAGATAAGTGGGATGGTAGTAACCTAGCCTACCAAGTCCCTTAGTCACCTTCCGACACATAGGACATACGATGTGGGCAATTTTTCTCCTACACGTATGGATATAGGGGATAGGGATGTCTGTTAGATGTTGTCTAGAAGGGTGTGGATATAAGTATGTGTATATGAAATGACGTGGAGGATGAGTATGGATATTGGACTTGCATAACGAAGAATGAACCATTAGGCACTGGAATGTCATACATATATACCATAAGCAAAGTGAATATATATATATGTAACAATATATATAATATATAATAATAATAATAATATATTTGATATATATATATATATAACTAGACGGTATCCAAATTACTTCTTTGCTATGTTTCCTGTAATATATATATAAAATTATTATTATTATTATTGTGTGTGTGTGTGTATTAATATTATTATTATTATTATTATTATTATTATTATTATTATTATTGTGTGTGTGTGTGTGTGTGTATGTGTGTGTATGTGTGTATGTGTGTAATTCGTATACCTATAATTATTATTATTATTATTATTATTATTATTATTATTGAGTTTTAATATTATTCAAAATTCTTAATATTTGTTCAATTAATCGGCAAAATAATCGGCGAAATTTGCCGATGACGATGACGATGACGATTTAAAAAAATATGCCGATTTTTGCCGATGACGATGACGATAACGATAAATCGTCCCATCACTAATATATATATATATATATATATATATATATATATATATATATATATATATATATCAATATGTATAAAACATATTTAAAAGAATAAGAATAATAACATTAAAAATATATAGAAGAAGTATATCTACAGATATGTTGCCTATTTCATATATATATTGTTAAGATAAGTAGTAGTATAAAAGGCCTGGGTAACTACAACTAAGAACAACATATATATATATATATATATATATATATATATATATATATATATATATATATATATATATATATATATATATATATATATATATATATATATATATAAAAAATATATATATATAAAAAAAAATAAAAATATATATATATATATATATATATATATATATATATATATAATTATATATATATATATATATATATATATATATATATATATATGAAAAAAAAGTATGTAACCAGAATAAAATGACAAAACTTTTGTAAATAAATATATAAAAACACATTTTCAAAACGTTTTAATTTCTTTTATGAAGTTCTTAAACCATCATAATAAAAGAACTTTTGCCTCAAATTGTGAAAAGCAAATAACAAGTTCATTACCATAATAACAGGAATTAAAGATATCGTTAATAGCCCATGTGAACTTAATGGGGAAAATGGATGGTGTAATGACTATAGTACAAGGAGAGGGGTGCAACATTTCAACAACTTCAAAGAGGTTATGGAGAGGGAGTGAGAGTAGGAGAGAGGGAGTGAGAGTAGGAGAGAGTTAGTGAGTGTAGAAGAGTTAAAAATTGAAAAACCATAGACTGCACGTTATCAAGGAGAACAATGTGTGTGGAACCACCAAAGATCTGTGACGCATACTCTAAACAAGGGTAAACAGCTTCCCTAAACAGAGCAAGCAATTGGGATTGTGAAAGTTTCGAAGGAGCCTCAGAACTCCAAACCTCTTTAAAGATTGTTTAGAAAGAGAAGTAATGTGATCCTTATAATTTAGATCACGATAAAAAAAACACTAAGGGTATTAAAAAAATTTAGAAAGTTTGATTAAGTTATGTGCTTTCGAAGGTATTATAATTGTGTGGAAGATTATTTCGAATAGATAGGTAAAGAAACTTTGTTTTTGAGGTATGGCAAACGACTTTGTTTTCTTTTCTCCCAATTAGAGATAGGAGAATGGTCAGAGTTCAGCTGATAAAAGGCCACCATCCTGGCATGCGATAACCGCTGTTGAGTGGGTCAACTCCTAAATGGGAAGATGTAATAAAGGGTGGATTCATCGGTATAGGAATGGATTGAGTCTAAGAAAAATTAGTGGAGCCGCCATTGACCTTGAAGATGACTGCACAATAACGGGGCATAGACGAGATAAGATTTTGGATATGTTCATGGGAATATTTGTTGGAACCAGACCCTGATTAGGATTTCCAGTAGCTGCCTCACTGATACAAGTTTCTTGTTGAAAACCTCCCGATCAATATATTTCAAAAAAATTTCAATCGTATTTAAATCCTGACTGCTGCAAGGCCATGCAAAGGTAAAGATGTTATTATCTTGCAGTCCCTTTTCAACCTTTGAGGTGGTAATTTGAAATAACAATAACGGAACAATCTATGAAATGTAATTGATGTAATTTGATTCATGGGCGGTGCCCAACGAGCTCTTCTAAACGCAAACGCCTGCACACAGTACTACTGCTTAGAGTCGCTCCACATTCTGCGTCCCACGCAGTACTAAAATGACTCATCTGTTTTTCAGCGATAGACGACAAAGATACCGATCCTGTGTTAATGTTTCATTCCTTTAGATGTCTAATTCCGGCCTTCATGGTAACTGTATCAATTTGACGAACTTTAATTAGTCAGCAAACGAGCTACATTGGATTGATTACAGCTGATCCCTTGTGCTTTGTATAATGTGTTGAAAACTTTCGACAGTGAATAACTTCACAACATTTTTCTTACGTGAAGTTTACTTCTCAAAAGTAAAAATGGCACTATCTGTAAATACAGCTAACAAAGGAAAGTCTTTTACCCAGCATCATTTTATACCACCGAAAAGATGGTGAAATCCTTCGTAATATTGATATAGCTGATGCAGCTTCGTCAAGTTATTATGCACTATATCAGAATGTATCATATTCTCAGAATAAATTTTTGCACTCATTTGCACACACACACACACATATACACACACACCTACACACACAAACACACATAGGCTATATATAAATATATATATATATATATATATATATATATATATATATATATATATATATATATATATATATATATATATATATATATATATATATATATATATATATATTTTTTTATACTATATAATATTTATATATATATATATATATATATATATATATATATATATATATATATATATATATATATATATATATATATATATATATATATATATATATATATATATATACATACATATGAGAATAAATTCTATTTGTAGTTATCTGACCCTCTTCTAAACATTATAAAATGAATAAATTAACAATTGAATTTCATATAATGACTTTAAGTAGGATGTTATTGCTACTAAATCATTTTGAAATGTTTTTTTTTTTTTTTTAATTAAAATTTACAATTACATGTACGACTATATATATATATATATATATATATATATATATATATATATATATAATATATAATATATATTTATATATATATATATATATATATATGACAATATATATATATATATATATGCTATCAACTACTATATATAATAAACCCTTAATTAAAGTATAATATTTTCTAAATTTTGGTATATTAATCATTCAATTATAATTCATAAGTTAAATAATATGAAAATATTCTCTCTCTCTCTCTCTCTCTCTCTCTCTCTCTCTCTCTCTCTCTCTCTCTCTCTCTCTCTCTCTCTCTCTCTCTCTCTCTCTCTCTCTCTCTCTCTCTCTCTCTCAATCTTTAATTATTTAAATTCAACGTTGTCTCAGAATTGAAATAATGTTAATGTATGTCGAGGAATTTTTAGAATGAGAAATAAATGTAAGCAAATAATATAAAAAGAATCTCATTGAAAGAGTTATTAAAATAATAAATGACTCATTGATGATTGATGAGCACCTGTAACTCATCTTAATTTGGAAAAATGAGATAAAATTTTATGCTTTATCGAAACTCATTAAGAATGAAAAGATTAATTCATTTTAGTAATATATTATATAGGTATGAATATATATATATATATATATATATATATATATATATATATATATATTTTTATTTATATATATATATATATATATATAATATAATAATATAATAATATATATATATATATAACTATTATATATCTTCTATATATATATATATATATATATATAAATATAATATATATATATATATAATATATATATATAAATATATATATATAATAATATATATATATATATATAACATTATATATATATATATATATATATATATATATATATATATATATATATATATATATATTGTTTCTGCTACTTCTCCCCTAACAGAACAGATTTTCACATTCTTTTTGAATATCTTACTACTACTCATGAGACTGTTACTTCTTCTCATCCAAAAGCTGAGATCCTCTATTTAGGGATTTCAACGTACATCACATGAGTGGTTGGGCTTTCCTCTCATACTGATCCAGGAGGGAGGATGCCAAAACCTTCAGCGTATCAACGATCTGGAACAGTTAATTAAAGAACCTACACATATACCAGATCGTCCTAACCAATTCTTGAACATGCTTGATTTATGTTTCACCACTACTCCTTCTCGATATAATTGCACCATTTTCCCTCCTATCCGTAACTCCGACCACAATCTTCTAAATCAATTTTATCCACTTTTTCTTGGCGCTCCACCTATACCCCAAAGGTACTTTCTGGCGCTTTTAATTGGGCTAATTGGAGGGTTGCGTCGTTTCTTTGCAAACTATGCTTGGGTGAATGTTGCTGACTCGGAGGATAGCTGTCACTGCTGATAGGGGCCGTAATCATCGAGGGTATGAGCGAGTTCATTTCATCTTCAACTAAATCTTTTTCTCAACAAAATCCATAGTTCGATGGAGAATGTTCTCGCTCCAATTAGGAAAGAGACATTGCCTATCGGGCATGAAAAAACTCTCGTTCTCCTATCACTCTTACTAATTTCCATTCTGCTCATCGTTGCAGGTATTGTCGACAGGTTAAGCCGCACTAAAAGAAAGTGCGACAACCTACTTGGCTCTCCTACTGATAAAATTTCTGGCACCTTACCAAAACAATCTCTAATAACTTTGTAAATCTGTCTATCCTTCACTTATTCGCCCTGACGGTTCTGTAGCTAACTCTCCTACTGATAAGGCTAATCTCTTCAGCCTCCTTTTTTTCATCTAATTCTATCCTGGACGATTCCGGTATCCCTCCTCCTGCTTCTTCTCCTCTAGGTTTCCTATGCCTCTTCCCGTGATTACGCTTGATCGGGTGCATGGGATTCTGAGAACTATGAACGTCAGGATGGCATTCCTCCCCGTGTTTTGAGGGAGTGTGCTTCTGAGCTGGCCCCAGTCCTCGTTCAACTCTACTCTCTATGCCTTAATACTAGTACATTTCCTTAGTGGTGGAAGTGCGCATATGTCCAGCCAATCCCGAAAAGGGCAGCCGCTCTGATCCTTCCAACTATCGTCCTATAGCTCTCACTTGTATTCTATCTAAAATCTTTGAAACTCTTCTTAACTCTCATTTTCTGGA
This sequence comes from Trachelipus rathkii, assembly GCA_015478945.1. Taxonomy (NCBI): domain Eukaryota; kingdom Metazoa; phylum Arthropoda; class Malacostraca; order Isopoda; family Trachelipodidae; genus Trachelipus; species Trachelipus rathkii. The sequence continues at coordinate 35,157 of JABUQX010008829.1, forward strand.
TCATCTGAGTCTCACTCCTCTTCTTTCAGATCATCAGTATGTCTATCCACGCTCGATTTTGGTCCTCTGCCCTTAGGGACTGAGTCTGTGGTGGCGCTCGACATACCAAAGGCTCCCATTATGATCGAGTATGGCATGCGCGTCACTACTCTCTACCAGCTTCCTTCGTTCCTTTGGGTTTCCTCCTTCTCTTCCTTACTCTTGTCAAGTTTTCTCTCTGGTCGTTCCATATCAGCACTTGTTGATGTAGCATTCTCTCAGTTTTGATTATTGTGGGTTAGTTCAAACTTCCGGGTTTCTGTTTTATCTCAACTTTATTCTTACTTTTTCATCAACGATCTCTCTTTGTACTTCCTAACTCTGTTTTCTTAGCTGCCAATGACCCAACTCTCCATTCTTAGATTCATTTCAATCTGCTCCTCTTTTGTATCTAGAGAGTTGCCTCTCGTCTCCAGCTTTCGATTCTGTCTTTCCGACCTTGGATGATTCCCAGTGGGCTGCCACCAACCTTGTGAAATTCAATGGTGATTTTGAAAACTCAACTTCTTTACATCTCCCTTTCAAAAGCACCTCTAACTCTATTCTTCGACGGTTCTAATACTCACTACGACAACATCCCTTAATCTTGGCCTGAACATAAAAAAAACTATCTTGGAAACCTCATATCACAAACGGTTGCTAAGGTGGCCTCAAAAAAGCTGGGGTTCTGTTCAGGTTGGGAATTTTCTTCTGCTGCAACTACTCCAGGATTATATAAGGGCATACTCGCCCCTTGCTTAGAAGTACTGTTTCTACATCTGGAGGAGCTCGCTCTACCTTCGGATAAAGTTGGTCTTAAGCTAGGAACTAATAACCTGTCCCCTACTTTCAAACTCTCTTGGCCCTCTATCTCTGCGACGTGACGTTGGCGCATTATCTCTTTTCTATAGGTTACTACAAAGGTAGATGCTCAAGGAAGTTGGTAGCTCGCATTCCACCTATATTGCGTCTCCCCTCGTATGCAAGGGGTGCCTTGCTTTCATAATTTTGCGTGAGCATTGAAAATCTTAGACTCGTTCGTTGTGGTGCCTCCTCCTTTCAGCTACTTCTGTTCTGTGGAACTCCTTTCCATCTTCTGTTTTACCTACTGTATTTAATCTTCCTCTCTTTAAAACCCACGTCTGCGCTCAAGAGATCTGCGTTAGGCTTGGGCTTAGGTGGAGCTTCCTATTATTTCCCTTCACACTCATGAAAGAAGTGCCTGGCCCGTGGTGGTTGGTGATCTGGCAAAGTATATATATATATATATGTAGTAACAATATATATATATATATATATATATATATATATATATATATATATATATATATATATATGTATATATATATATATATAATATATATATATATATATATATATATATATATATATATATATATATATATATATATATAGATAATATACTATATATATATATATATATATATATATATATATGCATATATATATATATGCTATATATATATATGAACACCTCGTGGCGCAGGAGGTTGGTCACCGCCCCTCTCACATGCAGGGAGGACCTTGGTTCAAATCCTCCACTTAGCAGTTGGGTTTATTACCTGGGGCAAAATTAAACTTGACTGCGCTGGTTTGGGGCCAGGCTTGGACTGGAATTTCCTGTGGTCCCCCGATGTTACCTACATAGGGGATAAAGCACGTTAAAAGGTAGTTTTTTTTTTTTTTTTTTTTATATATATATATATACATATATATGTAGTAATATATATATATATATATATATATATATATATATATATATATATATATATATATATATATATATATATATATATATATTTATATATATATAACTATATATATATATATACCTACTACCTCTCTCTATATATATACCTATACTCTCTCTTACTATATACTCTCTATATATATATATATATATATATATTAGTCTTGAGAAAATACCAAATCGTTTCCGCGTTCGATTTCGTTTTGATTTGCCTCAGCCTTTAGATAGCCTATGCCTACATCCTTAAAGAAAATTTATTTGCTTGTCTTTCTATGCTAATCTCTCTGCTGTCTAGTTCGCTTAAGCCATTCACAAATTTGTGAGTATTTTATACTGTAACTTTCATCCGTGCGTTGGGCTGATCATATTCTCCCCGGCGTTAGAGACAGCCTTCATTTGGAACCAACTTTAAATTCTTTTAAAATATATAGGAGTGGTCAACATGTGGCTTATCGACCCTTTTGATACTAAATAAAAATATTTAAGATTTTGTTTAATTATTAATGATAATATGGGTAATTTCTATAAAAGGAAATAAAAATCCTATTTCATTATAAAAAAAAAAATAATAAAAAATAAAATCAACAATAAATATTAATTATTATTATTTTAGATATTTTCCCAGAATACTGAGAAAGGATTTACAAATGTTCTTTGTACACATCATGAAATCCTAAAAATAACTCTTAATTCCTGATAGCTGATTGAAAGCAGCCAATTAGCCATCAGGGTCACATGTTTTCGAATATTGAAGGCAGTCAATCAAAGAACAGAAATATTATTCGTTTATATATATATATATATATATATATATATATATATATATATATATATATATATATATATATATATATATATATATTTGTGTGTGTGTTTATAATATATATATATATATATATGTGTGTGTGTGTGTATGTGTGTATAATACTGAAATTTAGCAACCCTTACGAAGTATTCAAAGAAAAGTTTCAGCAAAATAATTTTTGTGCATTCCCAAACATTGATAAAATAAGATTTGACGCAGGTTATACGAAAAGATAGTCACTACTGTACTACCTAAGGCATTTTATTATAATCGTATTTTAGCTTTGAAACACTACAATATTGTATGGCATCTCTACGCTTCCTCCATTTGTGTGAAAATCGGACTGACTCTCAACCAGTGTTTTAAACTCCCTGTATTTATATTGCATTCCGAAACCTTCAATATTAATAATATACTTCCATTCAATATTTTTTTGCTGATTGACAGACAATCTGAACTGACAAGCAAAATAAATATTACTTCAGATGAATAAATGTCAACTAAAAATAAATTGAAATAAATGCTTGCAGACATACACTCACAGCAGAATCGGTGCTTACTTAGATTTAAATAAGCGTTCATGCATAATATCTAACAAACCCATCTAACTACATACATACATACATACATACATACATACATACATACCTACATAAATACATACATACATACATACATATATAGTAGCTATATCCTGAATAATAGACCATTAAATTAAGTCCGTAATAGTACAATTTAACACATTACAAGCATAGCGAAAGAGGAGAGGCTTTTAATTTACGAGAAAAGTCACATGTAAATCGTAATTAAACGTATATTCCTAATGCCGAACAGAGGATTAAAAAAAAAAGAAACGTAACTTTTAATGAAGGATTTTTTGGAGAATAAATCCCGTAACAGTGTAATAAAACTTGGATTCGCTCTTAAAAAAAAAAAAAAAAAAATGAAGTTAAATTCTAATTTAAGTTGATTAAGGAAAAAAATGGGAAAAATTTATGTTAAATTTCAACATTAAAATGGGTGTTATTATTTTTGGGGAGACTGTAAAGGTAATTTTTGTATATATATATATATATATATATATATATATATATATATATATATATATATATATATATATATATATATATATATATATATATATATATATATATTTTTGTATATATATATATTCTAATTTTGTATATATATATATCCTTGAATCTGTTTTGGAATTGTGGCTTTTAAAAGAATCTAGGGTTTGTTTTCTTTCTTTTTCTCTTTTCAACATATCATTTTTCCGTATCAGTGGCTGAGTATATATATATATATATAATAATATATATATATATATATATATACATTTATATATATATTATTATATATAAAATATATATATATATATATATATATATATATATATATAATAATATATATATACTATATATATATATATATATATATATATATATATATATATATATATATACTTTACTTAATAATATATATATATAGATATATATATATATATATATATACCATACATATATATATATAATATATATATATATATATATATATAAAATTGAAGCATTAAGTTCTGCATTGCATCTCAATGAGCCGTAAAAACGAAATCAAATATCGGGTGACGAAGATATTACAAAATTTAAATTTATAAAAAAAAGATGAAAGAAAATCTAAAGAGGTAAAAACTATAGATTGTTCAAAGAATTATAGCAATGTATACTTGTGTGTCTTAGTTATATGCAGCGTGTGTTCGGTGTTTGTAAGTCATAGAAGATCCTTTAATCACCTAGTATTATCACCGACAATATGCAAAACATTAGAAATGTACTAACAAAGCAATGAAAGAATCCTTGAGTCATTCTGTACTTATAATTCGATCAATTTTAATATCAACTCTGGTGATGTTAAAAATTTAAACGTAACCTAGCAAAAACGAATATATGAAGTCTGTTCAATGCCAGAGGCGGATCGTGGTTCAAAAGATCTCTAGAAGGAAGCACGTAACCACAACTAACAAAAGTGTGCATTCTTTGCAAGACTTCAGATGCGCCCCGGCCACGTTTGTTCCTGTTGCTGAGAGTACGGTCTTCGCCCTGAATCAGAGCAACCAGAGAGGCTCGCAATGGCGGACTTGATAACTTATTTTTACATTTATTTTGTTTTTAAGAATCTGTTTTTTTTAAACACTATCAAATGTGTCTTTGTTCTTTCGGCTTGTAAGTAACTAAAGTAAAGGAAAAATTT